>CAESWR010000094.1:349655-363835 GCA_903171835.1 Mullus surmuletus | reverse complement strand
CCCCGGGGAGTAAAACTGACCCCAGTCGAGCGAGAGGGCTTCCCAAGCAGCTCGGAAGCACATCTGTGGAGGCGCAGAGGGCTTTGCCATCATGGAGCAGCTGAGCGAGTATCTGAGTCCATCTCACCTCAAACATCAGCCCGATCAGGATGAAAATCACCAGGCTGAAGACGATGTCGGCGTGGTTCTGGATGAGGAACTCCTGGCTGAAGAACGGGTAACTCTTATTCCTCCGGCGGAATGCCATGTCAGTTCACTGCTGTTTTCCCCCTGCTATTTTATAAATCTGGGGGGCTTTTTTTTTTTTTTTCTGACTGCGAACTTCTGAGTTAACTTTCTCGGCGCTGTGCGCATGCGCGTGGTCTTAAAGGGCGAGTGCCATAAATACCTTCTTTGAGGCCGCTCGGTTCAGCCTCGCAAGACAAAAGACCACTTCAACCTGAGCCATCACCCGGGAAATCACCCTTTTTTTCCTCTGCGTTTCATTCAGAGAGGCAGCTGTGCAACACGGCCACTGATATGGAAACATGAATCACAGACGCTTTCACTGAACTCGCCCCAAAACTTTTTTATTGCTCATTTAAAGCCACCTGTGGCCTTTCACATCACAGTTCCCATGTCATTTAGGGCAGTGGCTGAGAGGAAAGTAAGCACTGCTTTGTTGAGGATTTCATCCCTTTAACACTCATTATTAAAAATGCATTTGTTCCCTAGAAATAGCAATCAAGAACACATTAAAAAAAGCCACTACAGATATCCCATAAGCATTGTTTCACAAATGACAAGATTTTAAAAGCCAGTGCCTGAGACTTTTTGTTTTTTTTTACCCCCCAACATACATTTAAAGACACTTCAGAAATAACATGGTCAACATGTAAATGAAGGTAAAACATCCAATGTTTTTGCCGGGTCGACACACTAGCCCAGCTCAAAGCACTGCAACTCCACATGATTATACTAAAAAAAACCCACTATATTCTTTTTGAAATGAAAAAAAAAGATCACAGCAATATACGTATGATACAGAGGATACTTGTGCTTTTAAAAAAGCCAAAGAAGCTCTGGCTTGCGCTGAGATGGTTTAGATTTAGAGGTCAGACACTCCCTCCCTGTTTCAGTGTAGGGACTTCTATATTCTCATGACTGCTGGCATTTATTAACATGAATAACATCAGCATCATGATGTAATAAGGGACCACACGTTGGCCGTACAGCAGCTGGATATATCTGATGATGTTCAATGATACAAGTCATGGCTACTTCCTTATTAGGTAATTACAATCTGGCAGAAACAGTGTTGAAACACAGCAATATATTTGTGGTTTAAAGCAAAATGATGCAAAGTTTTTCACTTATGGTAACAGCTTGAATTGATTTTCCAATCAGCAGAATGCCACATTCACTCACTCTTTCAAACACCTGACCGCGTTGTTATGGATACAATCACCTGATATTGGTTTAGCTACTATGTAGACTCAAAGTCGCGTTAAAATGCGTGTTAGATATAGACACTAAGTGCTGCTATGTGTTAAAATACGTGTCCGGTTTGCAACACTTTGTGTCTGAGAACTAATAATTTCATGAGGATCTTTGTCTTTCCATCATTCCCAGATGTTTTAGCCTGGGTGGATACATTAGCTCAGTAGTATACTCCTATGCTGCAATGTATGTAGCTATCATACAGCCACCCACGGACAGCAGTAAAAACAAAGTTCCATCTCATCTGAAAACCTTGTTTTTCACCTGCTGCTGCCTATGAGGTGTGCCAGAGCGCCATACACCCCAAAGTAGCTCCTCAATTAGCGTCTTGATGTCTGATGAAAACACCATCAGCGTTTGGTTAAAATATTGCTTTTATAAAATGATCTATGATAAGTACAGACTACCTTAGCAATATTACCAAACTCTTTGCATATACGATGCCCCCACAGTGTTTTAAATATACAGACATATAGAGGTGAAATCTTTGCCAGCCTTTTCATCTTAAAACACTGAGAAGCTGAAAAGGAAGCCTTTCCGAAAAGCTGGTGTGCTCCTTTGATGTCTGACAAATCGCTGTATACTCTTTCCGCGACTCTCTCATTAGAGTGCTAGAAATTGTCGTCGTCATCTCTCCGGGACATGATGAGCTGTCTCCTGGGTCCCGTGAGGTGTGGGACATTGGTTGGAGAGTCCGGTGCTCCGCTGTCCAGTTTTGGCGTGGATGTGCAGCGAGGCCCGACCCGGCCCATCAGCCCCCGGACGTCTCTGTGAAGGGCGGGGTCACTGGGTATGGAATTAAGACGAACCCCGTGTTCAAGACCCCCAATGTCTCTGTCCAAACGCGGGTTACTGGCACTGCTGGGAGACTGCGGATCAGCGCTAAAATACAAGGTCGAGCTGGACTCCGTGGGGCAAAAGTATGGCTCCGGACTGTCTCCGAATACAGACTTGCCTTCTGGTGAACTGCGCTTGAAATCCGAAGCAGGCGACTCCAGTGGGCTCTCCATCTCCAGACTGTCATCCTCTTCCGCTTGCTCGAAGGAAGTGGGTTCACTCACACTCTGGAACTCATCTTTGCAGTCCGACAGCGGTGCCAAACCTTTCCCCTGAGACTCCGAGGTGGAGACCCCCTCGCAGCTGCCTCCTGCCGTTATAGTCATGCCCTCGTTGCTCTTGAACTCCTGGTTGTACTCCTCCATGTCCAGTATGGCCGCCGCCCCACCCGCCCCATACGCTCTGTTGATCTTCCCCAGGTCGCCCGTCTTCAGGGCCAGCCGGATGAGGAGCCAGTGGTGGTGGTAGCAAGGGCAGGAGCTGTTTGGCCTGCCTCTGCAGGTTCCTGGGTGCTCCAGCAGAGAACCAGCCACACCTGAGAGGGAGAAGCTGCCATGGTTTTGTATAGAGGGAGCTGGCAGGCTTTTGTCTCCAAGAGAGAAGGAAGACTCCCCTCGTTCTATACATGTGCTGCCCATGTGGTTGGGGTTGGTGCCCTGGGAGATCTCTGTCGACTTGGGGTGGAGGAAGCGGTAGTAGAGGACCAGAGAGGCGGCACCTGATAAACACGAAGAGCGGAAAGTATATGTTGAAGTCACAAGTACTGTTTCTTTCATCAAATGCATTAGCAACATCTGTATAGGAGAAGAATTCTCTCTTAATTTTCTAATTTTAGACTGCCCTTTGGGAATTCTTTTCATGCCTTACCCTGGGTGTATTTTTAGCTACCATTAATTGGTACAACCATGCTGTGCATCAAGAATACTAATCAATAGTTCTTGTCTTGGAAAATGACCCACGGCAGACTCTATAAGTCTATAAACCAATACCTTTACGGGAGTGGCATATAAATAGCTTGCTTGCCAGCCTTGTCCGGAGAACAGTCAACATGAAACTAGCACGTTCTAATAAGAAAATCAAGACAGTGACTCACCGAGGAGAAAGCTACACAGCACAGTGGTGGGAAGGGTCATGTTGTCCCATGATGCTTCGCTGAGAAAGTCGGAGGCGGCCAGCAGCAGAGTGGCATTCTCTACGAGCATGAACTGAAGGAGGAGAGAAGGTCACACCATCAGTCACCAGCAGACGGCTTTACGTCACTGTAAGCCGAGGACGCAGAGGTGGGGATGACAATGCAAACTATCTCTATGTGTGTGAACATCCGTCAGTGTGTGCGCGACTGCTGTGCAGCCCTGTGTGTAGGGCACCGAGACCCGAGCTATACATGGAATACAAAACATATTCAAAAAAGGCAACAGGATAAAAACGCGGCACAGTCACTTCTTACTGCATAAAAGCTGGCCATGCGGAAGCGCGAGGGTCCGTCTTTGACGTTGAGGAAGAGGAAGACGTGGACGAGCCCCATAATGCCATTAAAGGCACGCCAGCACCAGGGCCCGGTGCAGATGTCGGGCTGCTGCGATACCAGCCAGAAGGAGGCCGTGAGCCAGTGAAAACCTGGAGGTCAGTGCAAAAATAGACCAGGATGTGCAGGCGCAACAGAGGATCCATATACAGGATGTAAAGCTGATGCAGTGGACGGACGGAAAAACTAGATTAAGAGGACACGCTGCATAACTCTGAGGAGGATTACATCATTCACCTTTTCTTTGTGATGCATGCTTCACCTATCACCAGGAACATTGAATTTAGAGCTGATATTGAGGCCTTGTGTTAACTGTGATTAAAAATAGAATCCTTTGATCAGATTTAAGTGTCAGCACAGGCTTCCTGCTCACCTGCTACTCCACACACCCACCAGCTGAAGACCCTGGCAAAGCACATGAGGCAAGTCACCCTGGCGCCCAACATGCCCGCCCTCCACACCAGCTGGCACAGCAGGGCAGCCGGAGGCATTGCCAGGTGGCCCGGTCTGATCAGGCAGCACGCTCGGCTGTACAGCACCAGAGCCCAGGAAATGGACAGCACGCACAGACCACAGCAATAGGCCACTGTGGGTCGAGCAGATGGAGAGCACAGCCAAAAATGTAATTATACGCTACATTGGGAGACGCGGAGCCAGTGATTCCTGGTGTAATCTGTTTACCTGGGGACATGATGCCTACATCAGTGGACACCACGACGTACGCCTGCAGAAGGCTTTGAGGCAGCGTGAGCACCAGAGCCTCCAGCAGCCAAAGGGCGGCCACGTCCGCCTGCTGCATGACAGCAGCTCCGAGCTCAGCCACGGAGCAGTGTGTGTGCAACACACACCTCATGCAGTCCCATAACCTGCCAGTAGATGGAGACATAGATGCACACCACACAATGAGACTACACAATTTATACCCTCATTATTTGTTGACAGAATGGGCTCCAAAAGTATGACTAGTCAACCTATTTGTTTTTTTAAGATTTGATTTGTATGCACTGCAATATAAGAATCTGAAATGAATGTTTAATTTTGTCCATTAAAGGTGGTCTTACCTTTTGAAGATACCCAAGTGCAGGATGTGTATGACAGACAGGTAACATCGCCTGTCGTCGCCATCATCATAGAACCATTTCATGCTGAGAAGCTGAACAGCCGTACCCGGCAGAAAGAGCCCGAGAGTGAGGCCAGCCCACTGTGTCTCTTCATTCCAAAGGTAAAACCCTATACAATAGATCACTAACAATCACGTACACACACACAGACACACACACAAACAAAACATTCAAAGCTGTTAGGTGATAGAGGGTGTTTTCAGAATCTTAGGATAAAGTGCAGCGTCATCTGTCATAACATTTATAAAGCAGTCTATCAGGGGAGCAGTTGGTTGCAACCAGCAGAGTCCTTGAGGAAAGAGAAAGAGCAAATGCACCTCGCTGGAGCAAAATGTCCTTTAATTTTTAAGGAATCTGCACCGAGGAGCCCAATGCTGAAGCCCGCCGAAGTCACATCACTCTGATCATTCTGACTTATTGAGGACGAGGAGTGTCAGTGAAGGCTCTGATCGTTTTAACAATTCTTTGTGTGATCCGCTCCTGCAGCGGGAGAGATATCAGTTTGGAATGATGTGCTCTGTCAAAGTCACACTTTGCACACATCCATACGCTCATCTCCTGTGTCGTGTCCTTGGCACATTGATCTGCTTAGTCAGGGATTCATCTGACATGTGCTGCACGGTGTTTACAGCCTGTAGATGTAGATGTGCATTAGCCAGAATACTTTGCACAGCAGCCACGAGATTAAAGTGTAACAAAAGGTACATGCGGGGCAGGTGGAGGAGAAATCCACAGCATTCAAGGACAGACTGCTTCCGCCAAGGTTGATTGTAAGGTTAAATCATATGACCTGCTGGATGACCCCTGGAGCTCCTGGCGCCTTAGTTTGGCCCATCAGGGTGGGTTCCTTCACCCAGTATCATCATTTCAATTGAACCGGAGCCGCTTCTGGAAAAGCTCCAGCTCGAAGAGCATAATGGCCGTGCAGGAGACAATACCTCCCATACAGCCTGCATGCATGCAAACACACGCTCGAACCTCCGGGAAAGCAGCCCCTCGCCCGCTCCGATCCCCTACGCGCACTTACGAGCGCTCCGCTCGGCCACGATCACCATCGCCGACGCGCCGAGCAGCGCCGCCTGGCACCACGCGATCCAGCAGTCGCTCCGCCGCGCCGCCGAGGGCATCCTGCGGGCGATCGCCCCCGCGGTGTTCATCATGGTGCTGCCGGCCGCGGGGAGGGGGCGCAGAGCGGTGACATTATCCCGGGCATCCTTCGCCCTCCGCGGCGCATCCGCTCCTTTCTTCTCCCGCTGCCTGCCTGCCTACTGTCAAAATACGTGACGTCATCGCGCCGTTTTAAAGGGGCATTCGTCCGTGCGCTGCCGTTACCGTCCCCGTCCCCCCCACCCACTTCCGCTCCGTTAATACTCCCCTCTCTCATTGATGGGATGCTTGGATTTTCTCCCGTGTGTTTGTGCTCTTACTACTAATTATTGAGCAGTCTTAAAGGTGCAGTTTGAAGATCCATCTACACACGTTAATCGTACTGATTCTTCTTCCGCACAAACATTAGCAGCCTCAGTGCAAAAATGAGACCATCCCCTGGAAATAGATTGTTGGAGGTTGAAATGATGGTCAATTTCTTAATTTTCTCTGCAATTTTCCACTGTTTCTGCTGATTTCAATATTAAGCACTAAAACAAAATATGTCACAAGTTTTCATAGAATTTAAATCATTGTTTACATCCCACTAATTTGCAAGTACCCCAAAGATCTGTGCAATGAGTCGACATTCATAACAGGACAAACCATCGAGCTTTTCAACAAAGCATGTATACACACATTTCTGCATTGCCTAATAAAAATACAACATGACTGAGCAGTGGAATAGAGTTGTCAAAAAACTTCACAAGAATCGAGATTGATATGTTATCAGTCAAACACTCAATTACAGGGAAATTAGAGATTAAATAATCTATATTTCAATCTACCTTTATTTCTTTGCGACCAGGAGTGGTTAGAAGTTGTGCTCCAGAGCAGATGGCATGCACCAAGGCACCTGATCAGTGTCACTGAAGGTGCTCACTCTGTTTTTTATGTTTTCATTGGAGGGTCACTTTGGAGAACAGGCCACCTGACACGTAATTCGAGGATCAAAGAACATCACTGCAAAGGGACTCCAGGAATAAGTAATCCTGCATTTACAGTGAGTTGGTTCGTAGGTTAAGAGAAATGTATTACTCAATAATGTCCTGGCATCACTGTGTGAATAACCGATAGAATCATCTGATGTGGGTAAATGAGACACGGATGACTTATATTGAAACTTCAAGTGCGTCTTCAAAATTAGCACCAGAAAGTGATTCACATTGAAGATTTTTTTCTGGCACGATGAGCGTTTGACACTAGGCTATGTAAGTATCCCAAGACCCATAACAGGATGTTTATCTCTGCCAGCTCACCTCATCAGAACACCACACGTTGACAAGGGAGAGTATCGCACAAACAACCAAGGTTTGGAGTGTGTTATAACGTCTGCACTCACCTCATTAAAACTGCATATTCATGCCTGTGCAGTAATTGTAACTTTAATCCGAAGATATATATGCACACATACACAAACTGAACAACTCAGTCTTGCATCACATATAAAGAAAAAACTTTTGCAGTTCAATATAGACTTTCTAGTCATACAAAATATAGGTAGCAATGAATCTCACAAATCACTGTATGCATTTTAGATTAATATTAGCATTGTAATAAATTAACAAAGATTTCAACATTAAATCAATGAAGTTTCTGCTCCCAGGCCATGCTGATAGAGTCTTGATTCTTCACATGCTACGGTGTCAGTAGAGTATAGACAAGGCAATCCATGATTGAGATAAGGCTTTACTTCAAATAGGACAGTAACAGACAGCTGCTGAGTTGACCTGCAAGGATTATATGGTTGGATTAGCAAGGCTGTCTTTGGGATCTGACATGCAGTCTGACTCCAGCTTGATGCTGATTGGGTGCAGAGGTAGAGGGCTGTGATGCTGCTCAACTGTGCAACACGCCTTTGCTGATTTGAAGACGCTCAGCTCAATGACACCTCTGGCACCACCCAGTTGGCCAGAGGTATGCTTCTCCATTTCCTGTCTTAGATCAATCACATCACTCTTGTCCATCTTGGCCTCCGTGGCCATTGCCTCAAGTTGCTCAGCCGCCTCGCTCATGTCAAACATCTCGATCTCGGCGTTGACTCTGTGTAGCTCCTCAGGGGAGTGTTTGTGGGAGACGGAGGGGGAGCCTGGGCAGAAGCCTTGGAGGTGTGTCTGCAGGCTGCAGTAGTGGAGATAAGCACAGGGGCAGTAAGGGCACCTGTGAGGACGCTCCCCGGTGTGGAGGCGCTTGTGGAGCTTCAGGTGGACGAACTGTGTAAACCTTGCTGGGCAGAGCTTGCACTGGTAAGGCCTCTCTCCTGAGTGCAGCCGCTGGTGGGTCTTCAAGTTACTTGTACTGCTGAATCGCTTGTGGCATACCTGTGTTAAACACAACCAACAATTATTAGCAATTTTGTAGCAAGCCATTGCATTTCTTCCCAGTTACGATAAATGCTTATTTTGTTCCCACTGAACATTCAGTGACAAATGTATTTCTTTGACAACCCCAACCATACCTTGCATTCATGTGGCTTCTCTCCCGTGTGAACCAGGTAGTGTTTCTGCAGGTGTGCCAGTTGTGTGAAGTTTTTGTTGCAGGTCTGACACCTGAATGGGCGTTCTCCACTGTGCACTCGCAGATGGACCTAAGGACGGCATGCCAGATATTGCCTATTATATTTCTCTATCAAACAGAGCATACAGATGTGTCTACCCAAAGAAGTCCCCCAAATATTTCCAGATCTATTTACTTGGTAGTTATGCTTTCTCCCAATTTGCTTTGCTAACCTGATACTAACCTTGAGGTTTGACAGCTGTCCAAAGACCTTCCCGCAGATGTTACATTCATAGCGGATCTTTCCATTCTGCCTGGTGAGCGGGTAAGACAACGTCTTGTAGCCAATGACTTGCGCTCCTTGTTTGGCCTTCCTGAGATCCATCGCATCCTCACTGTTGCTCTGTGTGGCAGAGGTGGGTTTTGAAGGCAGACAGGAGGAGGCAGATGTGCCCACTGGTGGCGAGCATCCCCCAGGCACAACAGAACGCTGTGCTCTGCAGACTGAGGTGGCCATGAATGAGGCACTGGAGGTCGAGGGCACAGGTAGGTCTGCCTGAACTTTGCTGGGAGGAGAGAAGAAATCTCGGACATCATCGGCAGGCATCCTGAGGTAGTTTGTCCTTTTGGATACGAGGTTCTTGTTTTCTTTATGCTCACTGGTCGGTGAAACTATGAGGTCTTGTTTGGTGTTTGATAGTGCAAGTGTCACATCTTTGTGTCCGTTGGCCAGAGGATGGAGAAGGTGTGCATAGCCATCAAAGGGCCGTAAATGAGTCTGGAGTGTTAAGAAAGGTTTCAGTCGGTCGCTGTGGGGTGGGTATGGATGAGGTAGAATGCTGTTCAGGCCAAGTGAGTAGTGAGGCAGAAGATAGGGACTGTGCCTCAGAGCAGGGTAAAGACGATCTGGTACAGGGGGCTCATGGTAATGTTTGGCCATTACTGGACTTTGACTGTGCTGCAAGCTGAAGTGCAAATTTGAGGGAGCGGGAGGACTTAAAGCTGGCTTTTTGGCAGCCACAGGGCCACAAGATTGTAGAGATGTTAGAGGCGCATATCTGTGGCTGTGGATAGGTTCTGAGTGCGGCTGGATTGGGTACACAACACGGGGACACAAAGGAAAAACTGTAACGTCGTTCGGAGTCGGAGAAGTGTCCACACGACTGGGGCAGCCACTCCGGGGTTTGGACGGCTCGTCCCGGAGGATTTCAGTGACGCTGTGTCCTCGTTTCCCCGGCGTCTTCTCCTGAACTTGACTCTGCTCTGTGGGACAAATAAACAATGGAGAAGTGACATCAGAAATCATTTTTAGACATTGAAACAAGCTAAAAAAAAAGCAAGTGACACATGCACGGATGACTGTGATGTGGTCATGCTTTGCTGAAATCATGCTGAATGACGAGCTGTCCAAAGTACACTCCGACCTGACGGATTTATTATCTGATAAATGTGCGCTGGTATCAGGTGTGCTCGGCTGTGCATTTTAGAGTGTCTTTTAAGACTGTCTTCCACCATGAAAATTGACACCAGAAGTGAAACAGTAGACAGAATAGAAGATGGGGGTTAGCGGGTACAGTAGGATATTTGCATAAGAAGGCTCTACGAGCACTGCCCATCAAAAGCAAGACATGATACATAATCTTTATATCCACCTGCTCTCAACTAGACCGAGAGACCAAAGATTTCACATTCCTTGAAGTTACTTGATAGAAAACAAATGTTCCACTGTGCATGTTAGTGTCAACTGTGGATCAAAATCTGTGGTTTATTTGAACAAATGATCCCACTTTATACCTCGGAGGTCGTGTGGAGATATTCTGTTTTGCTAACCTTCTCTGGATGAGGCAAAAGTCGAGGGAGGAAGGCAAAAACAGAAGTATGCATGTACATTTCACCCAGTTTTGTCACCATTAAACCCACACAGAGCAACTCTTATCTACTGTGTCTCCTGTGTTACCCTTCCCCCGCTCTTAAGAGTTCAGCTCTCAGCAAACAAACAGCCGACACTCAGAGAGATATCAATCTGTCAGCAGGTCGCCTTGTCAGGAAGTTCAAGTAGTCACTGGAGCGCTTCCTCCTGAAGAGCCAAATAAATAAGAGGAGTCGTGCCAGAATGCTGTCAACAACTCAGGCAGCCAAACACCCCTCGTGCATGTGTGTGAGAGTCAGTGAGTACTTCAGTGTGCCATCTCTGTTAGCATGCGCGTTCTTTGTGTTTGTGAATGAAAGCCAAATGCTCCGTGGGCGAGAGCTGCCAGCTGTGTTTCTGTGTGGAGTTTAAAAAGGGAAACTGAAACATTGCCTAAAGTCCTGAAATTGGTCTCATCTTACCGGGGGACTATGGCTACACCTGGAGACAGCCCCTCTCTACTTTCAGGACTCCACTCTCCGCCTTTTGTGTCGCGCTTTGACAAAGGGCCGTGGGCGTGACTGAGAAACTTCTTAAACACCCACACAAAAGGTGTGTCAGTCAGCCAGTTATTTGATTGGAACCTTTACTTCACAATGACAATACACACCAGACATGTCTCAAAGCGTGGGCACGAGAACGTTTCGTGTTCTATGAGGTGTCGTGGCACACCTCCCTAAATGAATATTCACACACTCACCAGCAGAGTCGATTGTGAGCTGACCCAATGGCGGGTAGTTACAGCGTTGGGCCAGTTCAGAGCAGTACCACACCAACAGCTCCTGGCCGGGCTGAAGCGGCTTGATGGTGTAGAAGTAGATGCCCAAGCCGTTCTGGCACGCAACCAGGTTCTGCTCCGCCACATCGCAGGCTGGGTTGACGTAACGCATCCAGTTGCTCTGTTCTTCATTCAAACCATCCAGGATGTGGTGAAGACGCCCTTCAGTGAAGACCTGCGCTCGTGAGAGAATCAAAGTGAGAAATAAATTTGAAACGCCAAATCAGCCATATGACACATCCAGAAACTATGAAGCCACAGACATCCCGATGTCTTTATGGTAAATGGTCTATATTCTTTCAGCTGAGATGGGTGCTACCTCTGTTTGTGGCCGATGTCATCGGGGGTGATGAAACCAACCCTAAGCAAGAATTTCGCAGTATGAGTGGACTGTAGTACCAAGTATACTATCTCGCCCACAACTACTCTCACCACTCGTAGTATCATTGCAGTTCATTGGAATTACATATAGGCTAGAGAGATTTGGTGTGTTTCTGGTAAGTAATTGGAGGAGAAAGTTTTTTTGTTCCTCTCAACAAAACCTCTATGTGTGCCCTCTGCCTTTTGTAGCTGTGCCGTCATGTCTATAATCTTAATTGAGTGTCTGTGTTACTGCTGGTGCAATTCTTTGTAGGTGTTGCATGATCTCCAAAGTGCTGACTCTAAACTGTGGAATTACACAGGTTGGTTTGTGTAATGGAAGCCGTAGTGATGCTGCTGCTTGGTAACACAGCAGTTCTCAGGCTCAAACCCACTTCCTTGCTTAGTCAGTGCGAGAGTTTGAGAGTCGGGAGTCGTGCCGACATGCATATGGCGTATTTACTGGCAGAGAGAAGCGAAGCCAGTGGAGAATTGCTGCGTCATTGAAACCAAACAGCTGTGTGTGTGACCTCAGACAACAGTTGAGCACAGGCGCATTGTGTGAGCACATTTGAACCGATCAAACCGATCGGAGCAAGGGTAGACAGACATATTTTTACAGGATGTCAGAGATAAACCACAGCTGCTAACTCGTGCCACAGCACAGCCACTGCAGCGTCCCCAGATGGAGATACAGGATGTGGACAGTTTTGAAACGCATTGAAAGTTCATGTGCAAACACAGAAATCTGCCGGCCCACTTACCCTCCAAAAATACTTTCTGTTGGCATCTTTTAGCAGCCTTTCATTGGTGTAGCATTGCCCCACCAGAGGCCCAAAGCATGTCCCCTTTGGAATCAACTCCTTGCTGGTCACCCCGAGCACCTGTTCGACAAGGAGGACATGGAATCATTAAACAACATAGTGGCACTCAAATTGAAGGCTTTGACGAGCAGCCGGATGTCC
Source organism: Mullus surmuletus (assembly GCA_903171835.1). Lineage (NCBI taxonomy): Eukaryota > Metazoa > Chordata > Actinopteri > Syngnathiformes > Mullidae > Mullus > Mullus surmuletus. Next base: position 351,219 of record CAESWR010000094.1, on the reverse strand, counting down.
TCCGAGTTAAGAAACATAATTAGAGGGATGAGATTCTTGGGGCTGTCCTTATCTGACTTCCCATCCGCCAGCTTGTTTCTTTGTGACCAACCGAAAAGATCGATTCACTGGAAAAACTGTCCCTTGCGAATTACTGTTTCCACCAAAAGGAAATAAGCAATCAAGCAATTAGTTGTTGTTTTAGATAAGCTGCTGTGACAAATCTGCCACAGAGAAAATGAGAACTTTCCTCGGCTGTGACAGAATGCACCCTTCCATTCACATGCTGAATATTTCATAAGCCAATCACTCAATTTATCTTTAGTACCTCCAGCATATTAAAATTTCACCACAACTCTTGTTCTGCAACCTCCAGGTGTGAAACTCACCCCTCTGTCTGAAGCCTCCAGGGTGGGGAAGAGAGGATAAAGTGTCACAGGCATCCCCCACAACCAGTCAACAGCACCTTGAGCTGTGTGCTCAGAGGCCTTAGGGCAATGGTAATGTAGTCTCTCTTTCATCTCGCAGCAAAACGGCATGAGTGGATCAACTGGCATATGCTGAGCCATACAGTTTATCTCCGATTCATCCTGCTACTTTTATGCTGCTTTCAGAGTCTTTGTCTGACGGCTCCATTTGAGGTGCCCTAGTGTCACAGATTACCGTAACATATCCTGCTCTTTGGTGTCAGCCAGACTCCAGACAAGCCTTATTAGAAGGTCAATGTGGTAGCACAGGTATTTTGCGGCAGACGCCGGGGCTACTTCCTCTGATCTTGTCTGACTACCATTCTCGAGACCCAACCCTAATCTTGCGTGGTGTATTTGAAAAGGAAACCTAGTGTTTCCTTTTCATGAATAGTCTGCCAGGTTTATCTTTTATCATGCGCTTTTTGACGCGTGTCTGCACCGCTTTCTGTCATTCCCAACCCCTCCACCACCAAGATATCTGACTTGTGTGCAAATGAATCTGTCGCTGCAATACCCTTAATCGGGATGAGCCATGAGGTGGGGTCCCAGTGCCTCTTGCTTTATGGTGTAATTGAGTACAAGAACAAAGGGTTTGGGAATCTGAGGTAGCTACTAATCATAGAGACCTCAGGCTGTGTGCTGAAGGGCTTGGCCATTGTCTCCGTCTTTGCCTCAACGCATGGCGGAAAGGAAAGGCCGAAATTAGACAACAACATGTCAAGTGCTTCCCGCCTGACGATGGATGCGTGGATGGGAGGATGTCGATGTGACGTAAGGAGTCAGCGGTGGTGCAAAAACATAAACATGCGAGGTCCCAGCTGTAATTCTCCAGCCTTGGATTTTAAAGGTAATAAGTGCGACTCTTCCATGGGTGCTCTGTACCTCTGCCGAGTTCTGGCGGCGCTTCAGGGAGAGATTCCTGGGTAAGGACCGCTCGGCTCGTGTCTTGCCGCGGTTTTCTCGCTCGTCCTCCAGAGGCTGGTCCTTCACGATGTAAGTGCACTTCTCCTCAAAGTCCGCCTCGCTCCACGACGACATGTCTGCGCCCAGCGTATCTGGCATCGCTGCCGTGACGTCACCTATTCTGTGTGGTGAGCCTTCCGAAGTTAACATGG
>CAESWR010000094.1:245457-256065 GCA_903171835.1 Mullus surmuletus | reverse complement strand
CCACGCTCGCGCCGCCACGGAGAACACGGCGCTCATCATCAGGCGCAGTGCGGTAAAAGTAACAAACAACATCCTGGCAGTGTAGAAATACTTCCAGCTGTTTCTGTTTCCGACTCCGGTGCCACCAGTTGGCGCGGGGAGCAAACCGGAGTTAAAAATTCACAACTGATGGCTCAACATTGTGAAGGAATATTTTATAATAAACCCGCTTGCTTTCGGGGGCCAGCTGTGTTTATCAGCACAAAGTCAGGCTGTAGTTCAGGTTGAAAAGGCGCCGCGCAAAATTAAATCATAAAAGGATGTTGTTGTTTATTTGCCTTCTGCTGATACTGACTATTGGCTTTCATTTTATTCTCAGAAAAGGAAACCTGCTATCAGACACAGGGGTGGAGAAAATGAATGGCCCCGTTGCTGTAAAGCCCAGAAAAGACTCTTTTTTTTAACATGCAGTGCTAAGAAATGCAACAAACAACATAATGCCTTACTGAATTGTATCAACATTCAAAGCAGTAGCAGCGTACTCACCAGGGTGGTAAAAATGTAGTGATAGTACTCTGTCATCATACCCATGGCCAGGGCCTGCAGGGAGGAGAGTCAGCAGGCGGTAAGTGGAAAATACTAAATGAATGGCATAATTAATACAATATTCTGCAAAATTCTGAGAAATCTCGTCTCAAACACGCTGAACTGCGGAATCTATTGAACATTATTGAACTCATGTCAATACCACATGGCAAAGTAATGTTTCAGTGATTCACACCCCAAAACCTGGGAGAAAATACTAGAAAAAACTGATAAAGTAGATAAAGTATGAAAAGATATTAAGAGAAATAAAAAAGGATATTAAAAATATTTCGCACCATTAATTTTTCTGTGAAGCCATCATGAAAAGAAAAGTTGACAAGTAATCGGAGAACAATTTACGCGGCAGATTAAAGTTGGATTGAGCTGTTGACAAACCGCCATGTTTTTGTTGAGTCTAGCGAGCGAAACCATCAATAAATAATCGCTCCCTTTGTTTGCCGGCGACACGCGGTCCAAGCAGGAAAAAACCCAAACGGCGCCATGTAGCTGCGAGATGACTTCAAATTCACACCCCGGATCCCCGCGGTTCTCATAAATAATGGGCCTCTGTTAAATTAATTTAACATGCCTGCGAGCAAAATTAGACTTTCTAATTAAAAAACCTTTATTGTGCGATGGAGAGCATCCATTGTGACGGGTCAGCGGCAGAGATCTAATATTCCATGAAGAGATTCAGTATGCACGGGGCAAGACGGTATCTGCATCATTTGCATCAGTGCTGGAAGAGGGAGGGAATAACAAAGGGAGCACTCTGTTTTCGTACATATACATACGGAATGAACAAGTCTGTGTATTGACTCAATTTACATAAGGTGAAATTATGTAAATTTGGGCCTGCAGTTCATTTACTTTTAATTAAATTCCGTAAGCGCTGCGATCAAATGACTCATCTTATTCACAAACGTTGCCGAATGCTTAACAGCCCAAACTGTTTACTATCAAATGCGTTTAAGGTGAAGTGCGGCGCCGCCATCGATTAAAACCGCTGATAAAAATAATTGGCAACCAATTCCATCAACAGTTAAGATGATGGCGTGCGCGCGCGGTTGCGGCGCGTGATGAAGCTGGTGGGCAGCCAGCCAACCAATGTCGCCTGAACGGCTCAGCTGATGAATGACAGGAAATGACTCATGAGCATTTGAGCCGAGAGCTGAGGCGGAGACTAATAATCCTGGGGTGGGGGGGGGCGGGGGGGGGGGGGGTACAAACTTGGTGTGTTATGCTTTCAATATTCATTTTCATTAGCAGTTTATGCAAAGTCTGGAATGTCAAAAAAATACAAGAAAACTGGAGAACTGTAGGGGTCTGGCCTCGTAAGAAGTTGGTAGTATTAAGAGCCCTTTTTAGGGGTCTCGGTCTCGTCTCGGACTGGGCGGACTCGGGATTTTTGGTCCAGACCGGTCGAGACCAGACCATCACTGTGATGACAGAGAGAAGACAAACACAGCTACTGCCTCCCCTGTGTCGCCCCCATACAGAGTGGATGAAGACGACAGATATAATATATATAAAGCCTTAATTGCTCAAAGATGAGTCCAAATGCCATGCACCAAAATGTAAAATGTGAAAATTATTCCAAAAATACCTTGCTGAAAAGAAATATTGCTGTTGCATTTATGTAAAAGAAAATGTGATTGAAAAAATGGTAATTTGTACTGTTTTGTTGTGACTTTTCCTAGATATATACAGTCTTGGTCGTCACTACATAATCACTATGTATATGTTTGGGTTTTTTTCCATTTTTTAATGTTTTATTGAAACAGTTTACAAACACACAGAGTGAAGTGAAAAAAAGTGTTTTGTTGTCAAATTTTTGACAAAATGTGCAAAAGCGACACTTAAAAAATGCTAAAAAATGGGCCACTACAATTTGAATATCATTATAGCTGAATCTCTAAAGTAGTATTTCAATTGCTTCAATTGCTGTTCATATTTTTTCCCTTTGACGTAGAAAAATTAATTCTTGGCCATAAACAAAACGTAATCTTTGCTGATGGATGAGTGTAGCCAGCCGCCTGATTAAGCCGTTTTACAGCATTAACCTGGCTGCATCGATCTGGCCCGAGAAGAGAAATAGGGGGTACCTTCATCCAGCATTCATAATTATGTGCTTCTTCATCAACATGGACACAAACTGGTGGGAGACGGTGGGAGTCAGTTATGCTAATTAGATAAAATTAGGTTGGGGAGACGCCAGAGTGTAACTTATTAAGTTTCGTACTATTACTGAGAGACTAATGCAAATCCCTGAGATCCTGGCGGAAACTTTGCCGGAGGATTTTTCATTTCTTATTGTTGGGGTCTTGTCTGCACTTATATCAGCAAATACTGACAAAAACAGCAAGAAGTTGTAAAGTGGCGCGATAGTGTGCACCACTCGAGGTAGTAATTGAGGTAAACAGTTGTTATTCGCAGCCCCCCGGTGAAGTGTTTGTTTCCCACGGCGAGTCTATTACACCATCACGTCTCATTAGAGGCGGGCTCGTACCTGCTTCAGGATCCACGCCGCCATTTCATGTCCACAATCAAAGATGACGTGGAACTCCTTTGCCTTCTTCATCTCTTTGAGAAGTGGCTTGGCATCCTTGGTCTCCGTGGGCAGCTGTCGGATCTTCAAACGAATGTTGTATCGTGACGGTGCCTTGATCAGCTCTTGCAGTCGAATGAGACCTGCAGACAAAGACGGTACATGTGAGCGCCGACTGTGTGTGTGTGTGTGGGGGGGGGGTTGCTGGTGGTGGGGAATTTTAAAAGATGCGGCAACATGGCGTGTTTGATCTGCCGCCATTTTAGAGGTATCTCTCGATTCTGGGGAGGCCAGAAAACCAACTGCGTACAGGGTTTCTCAGCAAGGAAGAAGAAAAAGGGCTCATATGCATGCCTAATCCGCACTCTATTGATCCTCCTACTCATGCTTGGCACGCAAAGCGCCTGCTACAGACATATCAAGAGACTTCCAGCACATTACGCTCCTTTATACCAAAAGCAGAGAATAGAAAGAGCCTCGATCTGCAACCTCCTACAGAAACCTACATTCCCACTGAAGCCTCCCAAATGTTGATTTGCTTTCTCTTCCATGATACCATGAAGCAGCAGCAAGCAGCAAGCAGCATGGAATAGCTTCAATTTTATCCTGATAGAAAGTCGCGGTCAATCCCGCCGCCGCTGTCTCCTCCTCGCTCGCACTTCAGATGTGTTCTGATGAGAGCGGCTGTGTTTGCCCGGCTTGTACTTGCCCCCGGGGGAGCCCACCGCCGTCGCGTATTGCGCTACAATCTTCACCTTTCTTTTTGTGCGACCACACGCTCAGGTAGAAAGCTCTCCGGGAGATACTGTGATGAGATTACAATGAGTTTCTCCCAGTAAAGAACTTCAGAGTCCAGGGATGAAAGAGGCTGGATTGATGGGAGAGATGATTACTTGTCATGGGTATAAAAATGGATGGAGCAGCGAGGGTAGTTTGAGAGGGAACTGGAGAGATAGGATTTTTTTTTTTCTCTCTGTCTTCTTCGTCGTGGAACCACTTTGAGATAGCTCAGCCTATTTCTTATTTTGAAATGAACTGCTGCGCGAGCAGTTTAATGGTCTTACTGTGAGCGGGGCCGGGTCTCCCCGCGGCCTGTGGAAAGATTGGTGTGAAATAGGAACATGCAGGTCTTGTTGTGAAAAGTGCCATTGTGCGGACGAACACCGAACCTCCAAAAAGCTTTCCTCAGGTAATCCCAATAGATCCCAACTCTGGGGCACATCTCCGTCTCCTGTTATTGTTCACACTGACACTTTGGGAAGTGTTAGGATTTAAAAAAAAGAAGAAAAAAAAAACTGTCAAGGGAGCTCAACGTTTGAGAAACACTGTCAGCGTAGATGTTGGTGGGCTCTGGCTAATGCCTTCAGACGTTCCCCCTGGATCTTCTAACGGCTGTGTGTGAATATTTTATCCCCTCCGATAGTTTTTCCTGCCAGCCGTCAGATAGGCTCCAATCAGTAGCTCGGGGCCCTGGAGCATGAAGCTGTGTGATTTGTGAGCCCGGGACCAGGTGGAAGCGGCGGGGGAGGTAGGGGAGGTAGGGGAGGCAGGGGGAGGGTGGGGGGCTGCGGCTCGGCGATGCAGCTGTCACACTTTTCAGGGGCGTCAGGTGTGTTAGAGCAGACACGGCTCCACCGAGGAGGTCCGAGCCGCTCCTGTCTGACAGCGAGGGAAGCGAGAGGTCACCGCTCGGCGTCTCGCTGGGGCTGTTTGCCCGGCGCGCCAGAGTGTTAACACGCTGGGCTCGCAGGCAGGAAGTGGAGGGAGGTCAAGGAGATGAGTCAGAATAATGTGGCAAGTGGGACGAGTCACCGGGATATCATCTGAGGTTAACGCGCGGGCGTGCTGCAGCATCGGCGAGCGGCGCGCTGACGTGAAAGCAACAGATGTGAGAGGAGGGGTAATGAGGGGAAAATAGCCGGGCAAGTAAAGCTTTTAAAAAGGCTTTGGCGCTCTAATAAGACACAGTTTAGGATGTCAACCGCGCGACTCCCGCAGACGGGCGGAGCGGATCCCTTATGCAACCTGTCGAAATCCTCGACCGCGTCTCATTTACTTGCATTAAATTGTCAGCCGCGTCACGACAAATAGCTCGTAAATTGTGAATAAGCATTTGAATATTGTTGTATTCTCCGGAGCAATTACACTTTACGCTCATAAAAGTATCAGCGCATTCCGGTCTAAAATACGACCCGCCTTTTAAAGCCCACATTACGAGCCACTTCGCAAAGTCACAGGATAGACAAAAAGGCTCGCAGACACGTTTGATAGCCACCCTCGGAGATCAAGTGTCTCTGTGTGTTATTAATGGCGGTTGTCAGCCCCCACATACCACAATTCTGCATTGCATTAATCTGAAGAGACACTGGGTCATTCTAGGTAATGCGCTTCCCTTTTTTCCCCCCTGATGCTGCTGCTCACTCTCCTGGAAGACTGACATGGGCTGCACCTGGAGGACTGAGGCAAAACAGTAAGCTATTGATTTCTGAATTAACTTGACAGGTTACAAAGCACTCTGTGAACTCGGTGCAGCAGTACTGCTTTTTTGTACTTTTTGGGTTTTTTTCCAACCGGACATTTTAGGTTGCAAATGCTGGCGAAAACATCATAACACTGGTAGTAGAAGTAGTAAAAAGACCGACACCGACTGTACCTGTACCTGTGCTGTCGTCGTAGACCACCGTGACCGTCCGCCACTTGAAAAAGTGCACCAGGTCGAGGATGGCCCTGCTGAGCGAGGAGAAGTCCGGGAACAGGCTGACATAGTACGAGTCCCGGTTGTCGGAGACTTGGTGCTTCCACTTGGTCTGCACGTGAGGAACTCCCAAAGCATTGCAGATGGACTGGACGGCGTTGGCGGACGAGCTGTGCGAGGGGCCGAAGATGGCCGCCACTCCGAGGGAAAGCTGGTCACATGCTGGCGGAGAAGCAAGTGGGGAAAAGTTAGCCGAGTCAGCCTGAGGAACGGAGTCATGAAAGTCCTGCCTTCCCGTTTCCGGTACGTGGGTCCCCGAAATTGTTATGAATGAGAGTCAATGAGTAGATAATTATTATTTTCTGGTCCCGTTTGAATTGTGCCATGGATTTTACATATGTTGTCTGTGGTTTTTAAAGATATTTTTTCATGCAAAGGAGAAGCCGCTCTGTGAACTACAGCTCTTCGCTGCTCTCGACACTAATGATAGACGTCACCAGCCGCACTGGGAACTCGGGGACAGACATGCCGATCTTTCTGCTCCACTTCAGCGCCTTTTCCCGCATCGAAAGAGGTAAACCATTATAAGCGTTTGGAGAGTTTTAGTCATGCTGATGGTGGGAAGCGGAGGGGAAGGGCGATAATGTGACGACGCATACGCGACATGTAGTCTTTCTCATTGTGTTTTCTCTGCAGCCGTTAACTGAACAATTGCACAATAAACGGTCAAACTCTTGACATGAAAAATTGTCATTTAATCCACAAACAACATTTGTGTAACGCGGGGCAGAGAACCACTGGGAGCTGAAAGTAATTACTTTCTCTCCATTGAAACCCATTCATTTTTTACGATCTCATGGTCACGGAGGGGTCCACCAGAAGGGGCAGGATTTAACCACTCCATAGTTCAGCCTTGTGTTGTAGTACTTGTGGTTGGTGTTAGTCACAAGACCACCTTTTGAAGGTCTTATTCTCGTCTTGGACTGGTCGGCATTTTTGCTGGATTTTTGCCTATAAAGATCAGCTGAGATCATCACTGCTGCTCTGTTAGACTGTGGCATGCTTTCCACAAAAACAACAAATAGCTTCCAATCATCATCATCATTGGTAGATTGATTTTTTCCCACAAGTTGAAGCCTCTTCCTTCTTATTAAACATATGTGTCTGATTTCAGCCAACTTATAAGCCATATTCACCACCACTCAACTCTTTCTCCTCTGGTTTGTGATATGGTCTTGGTCTAATCTTGGTTTTGAACCATAAATGTCTTGATATTGGAAAAGTCTTTGTGCCATGTGGTCACTCATTATCTGCTAAAAAGCTGTGGTCAAATCCAATCCAAATCTCACTCACTGAAACAAGTGTTCTGTGGGCTCAATCCACTCCGTCAATGGCATACCGGTTTATAGTTTTTGGGTGAGCTATCCCTTTACAGACGCAGAATTTACTTCTTCTTTGGCGCCAACCTAGAATCTATTATTCCTGGCATTTGATGGCTCTACCTGAACGAACAACTTCTCTGAGACTTTGTAATTTAGCGCGTACCTCTATGTCTTTCTACCTTTAATTTATTTATTTGTTCCCATTTTGCCCTTTATTGCAATAGCAATAAAGGGGTGCAATTTAATTCCAGGTCATTAGTGTAAATGGAGAGAATGGCAATAAATTCTACCTAGACTTTGACCTTGAGAGGAGAAGACTAAATGGTCTTCGGGGGGGAACGTTATATGATTGCTTAAAATATTTGGTCCATCTAAATCTCATATTCAGTTTCTATTATCTATGAGAAGCAAACAGTCAAAAGCAAACATTTAAAAAGCGATTTGTGGAAGAAGAGACACAACTTAGTTTTGGATGTGTTCATTTCTTTTGGAATGTGCTATTTCTTAAATTGAGTCATTCCTTTGACTGATGATTCCTGCAGAATGGAGATGTCATGCACACTCAAAAAATAATTTGCTGGACTGGAGTTAATCTGCTTTTGTCAACAATTTCCAGCGAGATGAGTTGTGTTGGATGTGATTTAATACTGTTTTGAAAAGGAAGAGCACAGTTTGCTTTTTGAATGCTTGGGGGAGTTGTAGAAAATCACTGGTTATGGAGACTGACATAAGAGAATGTTATACAAGGATATTTTGAGCATTGATTTGTTCATTGATCGGATTAAATGTCGATATAAAAAAAAATCTGGTTTCTATAGTGGAGAGACGGCAAGACTGGCACTTGCTTGTATACAGGTGTGACAACATGGATTATTGATGGGACTTTACATGCTACAATGATCCTATCATATCAAAATGGGTATCAAAAACACATGTATTGGGTTGCAATATAGCTGCTATATGAGGGCGGTCCAGACTAGTTCAATTCAGATTTGCTCATCTCTCGACCTCCGTGCCCTGCTGTTCCTTAACACTTTTTTTGCCCTTAAATCCTGGCCACATTGCCCCTCTGCTCTTCCTGCCCTTGTGCGTGTTTGTCCTTTGTGACCCCCCTGATCTCAGGCGAGCTGTTTCCGCTTCACTCGCTTTAAATTAGAGAGACGCATGTTCTGCACTTTCAGCTGCGCCCGACAAACAAATCAAAGCGGCGGACGGGGTCTGATGACAGAAAAATGTGAGGATATGGAGGAATTCATCATGTAATTGTGTGCAAATTACATTGTGTGGGTGATGCAAGCCAGGGGGTAAATTGTTGTACTTGACCCCGTTTAAAGGGTCAATCATATACCTTTGTATTGGCCCCCCTTGGGTCCGGGGCTGGGGTCATGTTGTGCCCTTTGACCGCCCATGGGGCTGCTTATGTAACAGGAGTCTATATTCATTTGGTTGTTACAGATGCTGACTTTGAGTTTAACTGTGTGGAAGCGTGAAAAATGACATCCAGAAACATAATTAGCAGCTTCTGTCTGCTGTTGTTCTGCGTGACGGGACGCCACTTCAGACAAACGCTGCTAAATGTTCCTTGTCAACTTCCACTGCCGTCTGCGTTCCCACTTAGGGATCGTCTGTGAATTAGGCCAACTGCCGCCGGGTGTCCTCACCTTTCCTGGAGGCCTCGAAGCTGTCGAAGATGTTTATTCTCTGGATGTCATAGGTCAGCGTGGTGTTGGGGAGCAAGGTGCGGTTCCTGTTGATTGTGTTCAAGGCAAATTTAAAGGCTAGTTCCTCTGCTCCGGAGGGGCCGCTCTCAATGGATTCAAATATTCCCCCTGGAGTTGATGAGAGGGAAGAAATAAATGAGTAGAGAACTACATGTGAACGGCTACTTCCTGTTGCTGGAATTGCGATAGATTCGTCAACACTTTCAAGTAAACAATCCATGAATGAAGGCAATTACAGCTCATGCCACAACATTGTTTTTTTTAACACTATTTGTTCACCCATATTATCGAAGTCTTTGTGTTTTCTGCCTTATATAGCTTAGGCACACGCTGACAAAGAACTGATTTCCGTTGCGGCTTCAGATTAGGGCTGATATGCATTCTGCAGCAGCCGCCGGTGTAATTATAGGCAATTAGCTGCACTGAGCGGCGGGTTCAGGGGTGGGCGCCCTTCTCTGGCTTCTCCACTCAGTGTCGACAGAAAGGTTCACTCTTCCATTGATTCCAATGATTCTCAAAGTGAGGGAAAAAACCCAGAAAGCAGATAACAGAAATGAGAGCAAAGGAGGCAAAAATGCAGAAAGCGGATAAACCACAGGAGAAATCACAGATAAGGAGTTACAGAAAAGGTGAAAAGGGTAAAAGCAGCAAAAGTGAAGATAGATTAATTATGAGCATCCTTCCCAAATGTAATCCAATTACCTAAAATGTTCAAAAACGACAATGAAAAGTTCACAAAAATCCATTTTGAGTCGTGTTTCTCAGTGTTAAATGCGCCCGCGCCTGCCTGAGCGACCTGGCTGCCGTTTGGTTATCCAGGAAACACGACCTCTCGACGCTCGTTAATAGACAAAATAAAAGCCTCAACACAATAAACAAACAACGCTCGGCGTCTCAGACAAGAATAATTAGCAAGGCAAAGTAAGGTGCTATTAATTTAAAATAGCTCCCTTCAGACCTGTCAATTATTTGCGAGCTGAACCCAAAACGATTACAACGTGCCAGATGGTGCGTCGGTGTAGTTCGGTGTCCCGAACAAAAGAAGGCGATGTTTGAACCGGCCCACAACAGTCTGTCTCACGTCAAGGCGATGCCACGTGTGAGCTGTTCTACATAATTTGACAGGTTCTAACTGCCAGGGACGCTGGAGAAATATTATAGGATGTTATGTTGGTTAACACACTGGCTGGGCTTACACTTGTAGCCATGGTGAGGGTCGGGTGGGGGAGAGGGGCTTTATATCACAGACGAAGAGGTCATAAACACAGCCAACTAACTAAAACATCATCACAAATGCGCTGGGCTTAAGGAAACTGGGCGGATAAACAATTTCTCTCCAGTGGTGCAGGCATTTTGAGCGAGTGCCAGTGGACTGACTGGTAAAAGTGGGCGTGGTCACATTTGCATTAATGGCTGCCACTGGCGCAACAGCAAAAATGTTGACGACTCAGGAGGCAGAGGCTGAATTCATGCAATGTGAAGGACTATGATGATAAATGTTTTGGGTGGTGGCTGCCAAGTCATTCTGTGCTGCTATTGCTGATGTTGTTATTTGTGGTATATCATTACTTTGCATCATTCATTATCAATTCATTTATCTACTTTTATAACTTATGTTCACATACAGTTTATGGTTCATTACTAACAGGAGAATCTGAGCCTTATACCGACTGTCTTTTGGTTTCCTTTTATCCTAAC
>CAESWR010000094.1:188136-198381 GCA_903171835.1 Mullus surmuletus | reverse complement strand
CGTGGTGATGAAATAAAAAAGCAGACAAATGAGTCTTAGACAAATTGAGAAAATATTGTGATTTTTCATCTGAATATGCTTTGAATTTGTAGGTGTAAGATGAAACAATCTCCAGAAGCAGAACTAAATAGTTCAGCTTTTATTTTAGTAACAAATTGAGCTTATTGGGAAAGGCGATGGGGTTAATTCTACATACATGAGAAAAAAATACTCGGGTTTATGTCTTGGTGCTAAAAGGACCCCATGAAAACATAAATAAAATAAGTTTATAATTGTTGGAAAGGTTACGACAGGGTCCAATTTATATTCATGGGATTTCCGTTTGGGTGTCAGCTATTGAGCTATAACCATTTCCTTGTGTAAACGATGTTAAATGAGCCAAAGGTCATAAAACTGTCGGAGCACAGAGGAAAAGTGCATGGCGACGTCTCCAGCTCACACAGGAACATAACAGAATATTTATTACCTCCACCGAGGAGGTGTTTTTGATTGTCTGCGAGGTCGGCCGACTGTTTGCGGGATCACGCAAAAACGAGCAGGATGATGGAGCGTTGCAGTGTTTTTTTTTAACGTGACGGCATTTTTCTTACATGGGTCTTAGAGGTCTGAGCCGTCTAAAAAACAATGGCAGGAGGTTCAAAGGAAATGTAACATGTAAATTCTGCAAGGCCTGATTTACATGGGTCATTTGAAATTAAAATTTCGGCTTTGAATGTTAATGGAAAAGCAGAAATTGGTTGCGACAAACATGGGATTTTTATCTATAAACACACAAAACATTCAATGTATTTACATACATTTTTAACTTTTAACTGCATTTTTTGCATATATTTTCATTATTAATAAAAATGTTTTTCTTTAACAGAACAATATACTGACTTATTGTTACATTCTGTTAATAATAAACCAAAATGTTTTTGTTATTTACAAAATGAGCAAGAAATGACATAAGCTGCACATTGCTGTTACTATATTTTGATATTCCAACAAAAGGCAGAAGAAACATTTTAAGTGGAGCCAAAGTCCAGGTTTAATATGCAATCTATCCAGCATCTATGCCTGAGAAAAAAATGGGCCGCATGCCACTGTCTAATTTTGGCCGATCACTAGGGTCTTCAAAATTCCCCAGAAAAACAATTCTGCCCAGACATGCTGCTCCGCTCTGCTGCTGCACTTTTTTGGAGCCTGAAAGTGGATCGGTTGCGAAGCTGGGACGATCCAAATCCCCTTACTGGTTCTTCCAATTCATCCGAGCTCACAACCGACCGTCAACCGTCCGCCAACTGCAGGCCAAAACAAACTGTAAACCCTATTTGCCAGCGCCGCTTTGGCCGCAATGCGGTGCTGTGAGGGGGAGAATTTGGCCGCGCGCGTTGGGCAACAGGTATTAGATTGCCAGCTCTGTACATAGCGCCAAGTCATAAATCTGGGCGGAACTGTTTGGCATGCGGCTACTCATATCAAGCGCTTTTGCTCAGGCGTCGAGATTATGTAAAGACATGCACAGCCGCTGCACTCGGGGCTGCAAGAGGACGCTAGCGTGCAGGAGGACGACGCAGAGTAGCTTAAGATTTATTTTTACAGAATGATGCCTACTAATACTGATTGGTCTACAGAAAAAAAAAACAATACCAAGAAAAAACAACACTTTTCTTAGGCACTCACATCACCCTTAAGTCACTCATTATTGCCCCGGCAAAGCTGAGCACCGGTGAGTCACAGTGCTCGGAAACTGCGCCCTGAGAACTCGTTCACCCTGAACCTAATCCTAATTCATGACTGGTCATTTTAAACGACTTCTCATAACATTTCCTGCCTTCCACTAATCTGACTCTTTCCCTCACGGAGATCCTCGCTACGAGGCGTATTCTGATGGCGCCATGTTTGTTGAAAAAGAAGGACTACACGTTGTTAGGACTTGATCTGGCTTGTTGAGTCCAGTTATTCGTCAGACGGTGGTGGTATCAGAAAGTACAAATCTGTAATTATGAGCAAAAAAGATGGACGGGAGGAATACATGTGGCACTGAAAGGTCTTGTCTGGTCCGTTTTATTAATGTTACCGCAAGTTGATCTAACTGGTACAAGGCTGCTCTCAAGAAGAATTGAAAATATTAACTTGTGTGAGTCATGTGTCACTGCCTGTTGCCAGTTCCTCTATACGCTCTGAGGTTTGGCGGGCTTTGTTTTTTTGCGTGGCTTCCTTGCATCAATCAAGCTCTCACTCCCATAATGCACTCAGTCCGCCATATGACGACTTTCTAACTGTTGGTGGAACAGTGGGAATGGCGCTTATGGGCATTCTAGCAAGTAACAGTGCTAGCTAGTAGGGCCTGGAGATATATCGATATAAAAAATATATATATCTTTTCAAACTAGATGTGTAATGAGACCATATAGTTTATATCACATGTAGTAGGCTCTATATTTTATAAAGGAGAAGAAAATCTGTAATTAGATTTTAATAAGCCATTCAGCTGTCAAACTAAACTAAAAAGATTGGAGGATATTCTACTTTGATATAGTTCAAGAAAAGATTGGTCTATTTGATTTTAGGGACTTTTTTCTTTAAAGATATTTTTTTTAATGTGCACGTAAATGGAGCTTTATATTTCAAAAGTTTCTCTTGTTGTTATGTAGTATTTGTTATGTTCAAATTGTTGTTTGCACAGCAGAGTTTGAACCAGGTGGAGAAACCTATCTATTTGTTTATGCAACTGAACATTTAGCTCATTTCATGGAAAAATTATAGGGTTATATATCATACATCAATATTCAGCCTAAATATATCGGGATTTGAGCTTTGGTCCACATCGCCCAGCTCTACTAGCTGGCGTGTGCTTTACTCGTGTTAATGGTAGGTTTTGTACCACTTGTGATTTTTCCTATTTGCTAAACTCATCAGGAAACCCAACTCTTCAGTCATTAGCATTGTTTACACTTTGGCCCGCCTCCAAACTAGCAAATGTGCCGGGAAAAAAAAGTTAGCTAACAGCACGAGCTAACATGTGTTTTACTAGTGTTAATTGTGGGTTTTGTCTCTCTTGTAGGTTTTGACCTGATGGTGAAGTTGACATTCTTCAAGAGGAATCGTTGGCTGCCGTGGTTTAGCTAACAAGACATGTGTAAATCACAGCTCTTCACTCGTTAGCAATGTTTACACTTTGGTCCGCCTCCAAGCTAGCATAGGGGCTGAAAACACGTCTACTGACATTGAAATGAGACAGATCCCTGACTGCAAATCGTGTTTCCTCAGACGCCAGCATGAGCGCGTCGTGTTTGGTGACATCGCAGGAAAAGGATTCTCAGTTGAATCTCGCCGTAGATAAATAAAGGTTTTAAATAGACTTTATGGCAAAGACTCCTGCTGTTTACCCATGACTTCCATCCCACACGCCGGCTCTTGGCTGAGTCTGCACCCGGAGAGATTGATTATGGAGGCCGGTGTGGGTGTCTCATGTAAATATACGCTTGTCTTCTTCCTCATCACAGCTATTTCTCAAACCCAAACCCGAACGAGCCCACTCTTCCCATGAGCGCAGCCTGTTATTTTCTGGCCCAATTGCAGGGTTTTTGTCCCTTTCCTCGTCGCATTCCAGGATAAAAATGAGGTGACACTGACATCCCCGCGGCCTTATAAGTCGGGCCCTCGCCAAGCCTAGCATGAGAATTTGCGACCGCACGGCTCGAGCTTCCACTGGCACGCCAACTATCTTTGTCACATCTACTGTATCATCCGAAGAGCCTGATTTCAGATAACTTTGTTTCACAGTTAATCACATATTGCACTTAGAATTTGCCTGATTTATCTTCTTGAAGATTTATTATTTGAGGTCCATTTAAAGCCAAAAAGCAGTTTGATTGTAAAAATGTTATGATGCTCGTCCCTGTTGTTTGCTTGTCCTAATTGCTACCGCTGCTCAGAAGGTTCCCACCCGCGTCTTTTGTTGTACAACGAGAATTTTAGCGGGGTCTTACAAGAAATATGTGCACACATAGTGATCTGTATGCTCTGCATGTTGGTAAAAAAGTGAAAAACACTCTATATAGTTTCTGTGAAGTTTGTACAATACATTTGCAGTGACACATCTTTAAACCGCCTTCAGTCTGAATATTCATTAAAAAAAAAAAAGGTTTTATAAGCGAGATTCTTTTGCTAACCTCCACCATTTCAATTATCTCAATCTATTAGCCTTTACATCTAATGCTTGTCAACCTAGCTCTCACCTTTTGTGCGAAACCCATTAAATAAAAAACGTGTTTTTCTAGCTGTCGGAAAAATGCCGCTTTTGTTTTTTCATTGTCGTGCCGAGTAAAGGTGCGACCGGGAGGGCAGCCGCGGATCTGCCGAGCAAATTGTAAGCCGGACTGTGTGTGTTCCAGTGATTTATTCAGCTCCCCCCGCTGAATGCCATGTAGTGGCTGGACTCCCTGCTGCTCGCAATGACAGGCTCCATAGCAATCTGCCAGACACACAGCAGGACAAGACAAGCCTCCCAGCTTCTGGTCTTGTGTCTGGAACTGCATATCCATCCCACTGCTTTTCTCTGGAACATCATCGCTCCATCTTGCGTTACTCTCTCTGCCTCGATTCATCATTTGTATCCCCCCTCCCCCCTCATAGTTGCAATGTATACATTTCTACACATTCTTTTATGTGCATCCTTAATGTCTAATTCATCATTTCTGCATAATTAAAATTGACTGAACTTGCACTTCCTGTCGAGAAAAATGTCTTCAAACTGACTCCAGAGTGTTTGTTTGTGAAGGCATCACCCGTACATTTGCTCTCACGCACAAATCTGTGCACATTTTTCGGCCTTTTTACGCTTTGTTTTAGTTGAGAAACATGCCAATCTATACGCAGTGAAATTTATTAGCCATCTAAAGTAGGGCGCGTTGCCTTGCGAAGCAACTGCCTTCCAACCTTCTGTTTCGAAAGCAGCCGATGTATGCACTGCTTTACGCTGCCAGCTGTCAATCAGCGACGCAGATTCCGAGCCAAACGCAGGATGTATATTGTGGCGCCCATGTACGCAAACGTTGCACAATGCAATCTTTAAAAAAAAAAAAAAGGGGGGGGTCCGGAGATTGCTCCGCAGGGCCGTTATTCGTCAGGAACTCGGCTGGGTGCCTTCAAGTACACACACAAATGCATGTAAATCCTCACGGCACTTCAGGTGAGTGAAATATAAATGAGCCTGGAGGTTTTGCAGAAATATGAAAGACTGTCCGTGTATTGTAAATCTCTTTCAGCCTCCCCCCACATAAAAAAACAACCAAAGGGGGAAAAAAAACACAAACACACAGAGGCAATCAATTTAAAAAACAGTCTTCCTGTTGACACACTCATCCCTTTAGCCGAACGCGCTCTGCCATGGAAAACATTACACCGGCTCTCCGGCTCCGCGCATATCCCCTTCCCCATTCCCCCCACTCAGCCAGCCATCCCTCTCTAATGACAGATCAATCACCGTAGCCATATGTGGTGATGTCATGTTCCTTGAGAGTGAAAAGGGAGGGGCTTGTTGTATCCATCTGCTCCAGCAGTGTGGAACATTCCGCTGCTTTAGCATTTGCATGGCTGTCAGACGGACAATAAAACCTAATCTCTGTCCAGGAGGAGGGAGAAAGACAGAGTGAGAGGGAGAGAAATCTTTAAAAGCTGTCTGCCTCAGTTGAGAAATCAGAGGTTATGCCTTTATCTCCCATAATAATGCGCTCATTCTGCAAATTCACTTCAAATTAGTGTCTATTAGAAGGTCATTTAAGCATGAGTGTTTTGAATGTAGATGAATTTTCATTCCGTTCTGTAACGCCGACTGATCATGACTGTGCTATAACCACTTAAAATGAACAGATGAACGGAAAAACACATTCCTTATTAAAAAAAACACAACTCAGACATAATGGTCATCATAAGCTACATATAGCAGCTTGTAGATGCGGAATATGTCAATATGGTGCACAAACCCACATAAAATTAATGGACACTATCTCCCCTGAGACGCCTCATTGCAGGAGTGGGACAACCCCGAGCAACATACGTGGTCTCCGGCTCCACGTGCCGGCGAGCAATTACAGCCATTAAACTACTCGCCACCTGTTAACTGCCATGTAAATATTCATCTGCAAGCGGAGGAGCCTGTTTGAGCCACTGGCCTGCATGGAAATGACCGGCCCACTAAATCAGCCCAGTGACAAGCCGGTGCTAAGGGACGAGGAAAGGTTAGTGAGCTCATGAAATGTAAATGCTACGTCGCCACAGCAAAAACAAAGTGGCGGGGGGGTGGGGTGGGGTGGGGTGGGGTGGGGGATTTGCATGAGATGTAGAAAAGACTGGCTCTGTTGTTGTTGTGGTGCTACGACCTATAAATAAAAGCATGAAAATCAACTTCTATCTATCTGTACTGTATGAGCCCGTAAAGAAAACAGTTGTTGACGACGAGGAACGCAGCTTCCCCGTCGGAGCAAGAGGCTCATGTGGAAGCGTTTACCATGAATTAAAATGTAAATGGAAGCCATATTTGCCGTAGCATCCCGTCCCGGCCTGAGAACACGCCGCGTGTTTAGCGGGCCTGGAAAGAGGTATAAAAACACTCAGAGAGCGGAAAATGCCTCATAACTCTGGGTTCTTTTAACCTTTAAATTGCTCTGGACAATAATAATAACGCCCTGGCAAGTGTTCAGCTGCGTTTACTATGACGTCTAAGCCCGGCTTGAGGGTAAAAAAAGTCTGAAATTGCCTCAAAAGAGCACATAGGCCGACATACCTCCGCTAAGTTCCAAGTAACATTTCCTGGAGAAATTACTGCACCTCCCTAAAATACAATAAAGTCGTCCTTTGCCCACACCCCTTATGCTTATACACTTCATAAAAAACGGCTGTGTAGTTTTTTTTGTGCAATAGTACTGGCAGAAGATCACTCAAACCTTAGGCAAAGATGTATGGCTTCAGAAAGTCAGTTGTTGATAACAAAAAACAAAGCAAAAATAAAATAAATTCTACTACTACTACTAATAATAATACTACTAAAAAATAAAAAATTCTGTTAAATGTAAATATTGACAGCGTGTTGCTCAAAAGCGCGTCGTCACATTGCCAGCTTCAGCTGCACCGTTTCCTCATAATTACGTTTTGCTTCTCGCGGTGTCAACAGCGCGAGACGTCAGCCGGGTGCAACAAATTAATTAGTATAATTTCCCCTGTTTTCGTCCCCGTTGTCACAACACCGCGTTGTGAGGTGAAAACACAGACAGCATTTTTGTTTTGTCTAATTGTTCTAATTGTACTCATCAATACAGGGCGGGTAAAAAAAAAATTTAAAAACTGCACTGGCGAAGGCAGAGATCGCACATAATGCAAAGTTATACAGGAGGGAGATAAGGCTGCCTTTCCACACTTCTAAATCAGTCGTCCTTCCTGTGACTTGTATTTTAGCTTAGCTACTGTCTAGACGTCCAGACACCTAAAACCTGATGGTCTATTGAAAAAAAAAAAAATCTTCCACTGGCTCCAGTTGAGCACCCAGATCTTTGAGGAACTGAACGTAACGACCCATGACCGGGTGGTGTTTGTAAATCAATATTACATTAAAAGGAGCTGCTTTTATGCCCCTCACAACTCTCGAGCTCAGGTTTTACGGCCGTGCGTGGCGTTTAAAAGCCTACTGGCCGACTTCTGCCAACTTTTTCGCAGATTTGGTTTCGCTTTGAGCAACCGAGCGATGCTATCTTGCGTCGGGGAGAGGACAGTATGCGCGTATCCCGCGCGCCTTTTGACTTCTAACGCGGCACGAGCACGTCATCTTGAGAAATGTCCTGCTCTGCCCTGATCCCGGGTCTTGTCCTCATAATCTTTTATCTTCCGCCCTTTTTTCGGGGGATGAGACCACATCTGTCTCCGGTCACTATTTACACGCTCTTTCACCATAAAGTACTCCGAGTCAAACAAAAGAAGCGCGCACGCACACACACACACACTCCGATCTCATGCCTAATTCAAACCTGCCTTATGAGTCCCCTGACAGATCCACACAGAGTCAGCTCAACACATGCACACGGACATTCAATCACTGGAAAGCAGCGCCGGCCACATATAAATCCATCTAGTAAAGCATCTTCCAGACCGTTCCCAATGCGAATGAGATGTCCCGAAGCCTTATGGTCTTATCTGGCCTCGGCAAAAGCCCCGGAATGTGATCTATGCCTCTCTAATTGTGGCAGGGGGCCGCTTTATAAACGCGTTGCGGGCCGGCTAATAGGACGGATAAATCATTAGCCTTGTTTGCTTGTAAATCCTCACATTCTACCTTGTTTACTGGCGAGGTGCAGCGTCCGGAGCGAAAACCAAAAAGTCAGGTCGCCTCCAAGTTACACAAACACACGCACACACACACACACACGCACATCGGCCCACATTCGACGCAGCTAAGTGCTACTTGACCCGTGCGGTGTCTTTTGTTTTTTTGTCTGAACGTGAATACGGAGCAGCTCGCCATCCCCGTCTTGGCGGGGTCTGATATCCGTGCCTGCTTCCTCCAGTAGCTGGTTAGCCGTGTCTGACATCTGTGGTTCCCCACAGTCGGGGTGAATGCCAGGCTGAATAATCCACCAGGGCAGCGCTGCCGGGGGAGGCGCACGCCACTCTGCTCTGCCTCTTCTTGGACCCCGATGCGCCGCGAACTGTCTTTTTTTTTTTTGTAAGCAGCTTAGAATTTACTCCTGCGCTTGACTTATTTATGCCGCTGGATTTCGTTGGATGTGTTTTATGTTTTTTAGGCCTGATGTTAATATCCGTTGGTGGTTATCTGTACATCGTATGTGGAATTTGGGGTTTCAGGGGAAGGACAGCGCACCTCAGAGTGCGCCCACCTGCTCCATCTGCTCACGGCGTTTTGATTGACATTCATTGTTGGTGCAAAGTTAAAAGGATAAAACCGTGATATGGAGAGACAGGGGGGTGTCGGCTCAGATTTGATGATTTAACGGTTTTTGTGCTTCACTTAGCAGCTCTTTTTTTCTTCTTTGGTTGGCAACCCCCCACCCACCCCCCCATACACACACGCACACACACACGCACACTTTGAATGTAACAAAAAGTATCTTTTCATGTTTTTCTATTTATTGATCTATTCATTCTTTGTTCATTGAATCTCCGCCTCGAGCGGGAAATCTGCAGAATATCGTCTGTGATTCGGCTCTGGTGTCACAAAGGGAGGTTTAATGTGCCCATTAACTGATTATCAGATGAGATCCACATGCTCGTGGCCAGTAAAGAGTCGCAGTCGGTCTTCAGCTTGAGGCCCTCACTCGTCTTCACGCGGCAGAGAAGTCTGCATTAACTGAACGCAGGGGCGTCCGCAAGAATCCGTAAAAACAGTTAAGCTTTTCACCATCTTAAATTGAATCTGCCTCAGTATGAAAGTATGAAAAACAAACAAACCAGAAAATGTTAGAGAGTAGTTTCGTGCTCTCCCTGGAAATATCAGCTCTTTTGACCTTTCATATTCTTATTGGTAAAATATATATGACTAATTAAGAGGTTTTGCGATGTGACAAACTCTTCATGACCTAAAATAGAAAATAGTGTCTCATCTAATAGCGCCCACTGTAAAAAGACTAACTAAAAGGTTTGTTTGCGAACAAAAACTGAGCTAAAAGCAGAGTGAGAAACATGATTCCAAATGTTTGGTGGGCGTGTCGGCAACTGTTGCTGCGAAGAAGAAGTCATGTGGCACGCCGAGTGTTTACTGCTTTGTTCTCGCGCAATGGAGTCCAAAAAATCCTAAATCCTAAAATGTGTCATGCCTCGTGTTCCCACATGAAATTATTAGAGATGAATTTGTAAAAATCGCAAACTGTTCATTTTTAAATGTCACAACAACATCTAAGGTTTGTAAATCTTCAGCCTCGCCGTCTGTTTGGCCACAAACACCATCTTGACCCGGCGGAGTCAGGGTTGTCCATTAATCCTCCTGACAGATTTTACACGACACCAAAGGATGCATGCGTGAATGTGTGTGTGTGTGCGTGTCACACAGCCAACGTGTTCGATGCCATGTTGGCGCGACTGTCAGCGTGGAAGAGTGATCTGCAGCCTTCCCTCCAGCGCCGGCGGCGGCTGCTGCTGACCCCTGGCTGACCCCGCGGGGCCGGTGGCTGGGGTGTTAATGTTCACCCTCACCAGGCTCTGCACCCCGCATGTTTATTTTATGACGGGAGTGCAGCCCCGGCGTGTACACCC
>CAESWR010000094.1:169918-181869 GCA_903171835.1 Mullus surmuletus | reverse complement strand
GACGCGTGGAGGTGAGAAAAGCGCTGCAGGAATCGCGTCGGGTCAAATGTCATTTTCCTCGATGCGCATTATGATACCAACATTCCTGGAGGAGCAGAGAATGCCGGGATGCTTTCAAGAATTACAAAAAAAATACAGCCGTGTAGAAATGACGTGGACATATTTGCAGACGAAACCCGCCAGATGTGCAGAGTTGGTCTTTTTTTTTTCTATACAAATGCATGCAGTGCGAACATAAACTTGTATTGCATGCTGGAGAAAATATGTTTTCCTCACACTAAGTGACACGCAGGCCTACAAATGAATAATAATAATAATAGTGCAGGGTTCCACGGGGGGAGGCCCACGCAGATGAGGAGCCACGGGCGCCTGTGGCTGCACCACTGATGTTATTTCCCCGTGTTGTCTTGCAGGTCATGGATGGAGGCCCGCGGCCGGCAGCGTGGACGCGCACCCACGGCCACGACTAGCGGGGGATGATTAAAAAAACAACAGCATTTTCCCCGGGCGGATTGCGTGGGTAACATTTGCAGCTTTCAGTCGGAGAAGAAGGGCGTCCTGCCATGACGAGGCGGCAGCGCGGCGAGGAGCGGCTGATCTGAGAGCTGCGCAGCGGACGGAGAGCAGGGCGGAGAGCGGAGACACCCGCCGACCCAAACATGAAGGAGAAATCCAAAACGGCCGCAAGGACTAGACGGGAAAAGGAGAACAGCGAGTTTTACGAGCTGGCCAAAATGTTGCCCCTGCCGTCGGCCATCACGTCGCAGCTGGACAAAGCCTCCATCATCAGGCTGACCACCAGCTACCTGAAGATGAGGATTGTTTTCCCGCAGGGTGAGCACGCACACACCGCGGCCCGCGGCGCGCCGCACAGGTGTGGAGCGCCCACCGAACATAGCTGAAAATATCGTTCACCTGAGAGGAATATGAGAAAGCAGCGGGGAAATCTAAATAATAATAATCATAATCATAATAATTATAATAATGAGTGCAAAAGGCTCCCTCACTTTCAGCCACATATCGTATTGATCAATTACTGATCACCAGGGAACCTTCAGAAATGGATCATGCCCGTTTTGAAGTGTGTGTGTGTGTGTCCAAGAAAGAGAACCGTGTGTCTCCATCTTTCTTTTTATACAGGATCTCTGCGGGATCCTTCTCCTGCGTGACCGAGAACCAGACGCGCCAATTATTATTTTTTAAAGGCCCCGAAAAGCTTCTAATGATCCAAAGACACGACGAGGACACACACACACACACACACATCTGTGATGATTATGTGGAGGGGGTAAAAATCAGATGTGACAACAAATGGATTTGAACGGAGTGTTATTAGACATAAAAGGAGGAAAAAAACATCGACATTTTTTTTTAGGGTGTGGGGTCCTTTATATTTGAAATAATTTTCAGCCACATTTTGCACCGAAGAAGCCTCATCTGGTGGGTGAAATTAATATTCCACGTCATGCAGCTGTGAGGATTTTTTTTTTTTCATTTTCATTTACAGAAAAGGAGGCGACCATCTCATTTGGCGATGCAGCCTCAGATAAGTCTGAAGGAACCGGATGAATTTCAATGAGCAACATTGGAAATTGACTCGAGGGTGTCTATGCAGCAGCAAAACAGCTACAATTCTAATAATATACTATATTATTATTATCATTATTATTATTATTATTATTGTCATTATTATTATTATTATTGAGATAACCCCTTGCTTTCTTACATATGATTACGGCCTATGAACAAATGCACTGTAAATATTAAGTTACACTTACACTAAACTACCACACACGCCTCGGGCTGGAGTGTGTGTGTATCTGTGTGTTTGGGAAAACGACAAAAACACTCCATTTCCTCCAGCGCCCGAATAAAAATACATTTTTCAGTGTAGGATTATAAAATATTCAAAAATGTGTAGAGGACCCCTTGATGCTGAAGTCTCCCTCCCGCAGGTCTGGGGGAAGCGTGGGGTCACGCAAGTCGGACAAGATCTTTGGACAATATTGGCCGAGAGCTGGGGTCTCATTTGCTGCAGGTACTTTTTTTTTTTAAGTCCATCTTATTAATTTCAAAAGCAGTGCTCTGGAGGAGTAACTCACTAACTTACATACTCTTATTTTATCTAATATTATTTTGGGGTTTTTTTTGCAGACGTTGGACGGATTCATCTTTGTTGTTGCTCCGGATGGGAAGATCATGTACATTTCGGAGACAGCATCGGTCCATTTAGGACTGTCTCAGGTCCGATTCCTTCATTTAAAAAAATATATATTATTATTATTTTTTTTTGTCAGGATGTCTTTGACGAACAAACAGACCCTCCGTGCTTGTTAATTACCTGAGTTATTCTCAACAGGTAGAGTTGACCGGGAACAGTATTTATGAGTACGTCCACCCCGCCGACCACGACGAGATGACGGCCGTGCTGACGCCGCACCAGCCCTACCACTCACACTTTGTCCAAGGTAAAAACACCTTTTTCTCTTTTATTGGCTATTGTAGACGGCGCGTAAAGCTTGGAGAGGTGCAGCAGACGCGCGTCGCCGTGCCACAGACCGACCGGTGACGCGCGCAGAATACAAACCCTGTTTCTCTCCTCTCCTGTGAGATCCACAGGCGTATTTTCCCTCCCATGTTGCGCGTTATTATTGTCATTTCTGACGCATGTTGAATTTCTCCCACTGCGCACTCGGTCAGTGTTTTTATTAAATCGTCTGTATTGAAAA
The DNA here is from genome assembly GCA_903171835.1 of Mullus surmuletus. Classification (NCBI taxonomy): domain Eukaryota; kingdom Metazoa; phylum Chordata; class Actinopteri; order Syngnathiformes; family Mullidae; genus Mullus; species Mullus surmuletus. Next base: position 179,140 of record CAESWR010000094.1, on the reverse strand, counting down.
TGTGTGGTTTTCTTTCAGAATATGAAGTAGAGCGTTCCTTCTTTTTACGGATGAAATGTGTGCTGGCTAAAAGAAACGCGGGCCTGACCAGTGGTGGATACAAGGTGGGGAAAAATATTGACTATATTAGTATGAAGGAATCATTTGATTTTTTTTTTAATTTAGAGTAACGAATTTAAAAAAAATGTGCAGCGTATATTTTACTGTTGAATTAAAAAAAAACATGTTTTTTTTTATTATAAGAGGATATTAGAATTAAAATCTTTGACAATAAATACTAAAATTCTTCATCCATTATTACATAAATACTGCAACCAAATAATCTCGTTTTTCACATTTGTTTATCTATTATTATTGTCAAACCCGGCCTGATTTAGGTGATCCACTGCAGTGGCTACCTGAAGATCCGCCAGTACAGTTTGGACATGTCCCCGTTCGAGGGCTGCTACCAAAACGTGGGCTTGGTGGCAGTGGGACACTCGCTGCCGCCCAGCGCCGTGACCGAGATCAAACTGCACAGCAACATGTTTATGTTTAGAGCCAGCCTGGACATGAAGCTCATCTTCCTGGACTCCAGGTACAAACGGCTACTGCATTTCTAAACTGCAATTATTCCAAACTTAATTCCTCATGAGAGAGATTAATCAAAAAAACCATCACCTGCAAAACAGAATTTTTTCCTCCCTCTATAATGACAAACCCACCAAACGTGCCAGTCATTATCTGTGTGTTTTAAACCCTTTAATTCCTCTCCAGGGTGGCGGAGCTGACAGGTTATGAGCCCCAGGACCTGATTGAGAAAACCCTGTACCATCACGTCCACAGCTGTGACATCTTCCACCTCCGCTGTGCACACCACCTCTGTGAGTTACGACAAGCGACCGGGGCGACCTGCTGCGGCCGCCGCACGCCGACAAATTAGGCTCCTGAGAGCTCGATGCAACATGCACAACCGTCAATCTCTTTCAGGCCTAATGTTTTTTTTATTATTCTCCCGCAGTGCTGGTGAAAGGCCAAGTCACCACTAAGTACTACCGCTTCCTGGCGAAGCATGGCGGCTGGGTCTGGGTGCAGAGCTATGCCACGATCGTCCACAACAGCCGGTCGTCGAGGCCCCACTGCATCGTCAGTGTCAACTACGTCCTTACGTGAGTGTTTGGGAAAAATATGAAAGATACATCTCGATGAATCATCATTTCCTTCTAAGTATTAATCCAAATGTCATTTGTGTGTACATCCCCATACATACACTTCCATGATTATAGCAAGACAATGTTTATGAACGTGCACTCGGGCGTTTGATGAGGGAATAGCATTGGATGTTTAACTGGATCAAAGAAAATCATATCAAAAACTGTTACTATCCACATTTAAAGCTCACTCTATGATACGATTGTTTTTTTGTCTCTCTGAGAAATCCTTCCCTATATCCTCCATGTAGCCTCTCTTTACAAATCCATAACGTGCTGCAAGCTGCGGGACTCAAGCGGTTGTTGTTATGAGAGCACAAACCGCACTCAGGCCCTCTGAGAGAGCAAGACAAACATCAGGGTTCAACCCCATCAAAAAACCTCTACTGTCATCATCGATCGGCAGTCTAAAGAAAGCAAAATCGATTGAAACGGTGAACTAGGAATCAATAGCTATCTCATAGCTCTAGCACACGTTGGATTTCCCTTGTTAGGTTTGGTTGATCCACATGTCGCTTGTGTGTGTATGCGTGTATGCGTGTGTGTGTGTGTGTGTGTGTGTGTGTGTGTCCTTCCTTCCGTGTGTGAGAGGACGGAGTGTTTGCCTCTGTACGTGCATGCATGCATATGGCTGCACTCCAGGTATTGATTTCTTCAATGCAGTAAGGAGAAAACAAAGTGACTACATTAAAATGGCACTGAATTTCCAAACGCATAATTAGCTTTAACACAGACGCTCGCACGCCGCAAGTGTGCAAAAACATGTTTAGGGGAAGGGAAAAAAAAGGAGAGCAAGGAAAGCAGGGATTCAATCACCTTGCCTGACAGCGTTTTAACCCAACAAGAATCCATTAATAAATCATGTTTGGAGGTGGGATGGTGGCGCATTTCAGACACGAGGTGCTCTGACATTGACCCTGAGGTGGAATTCAGCTAACACAGCTGAGTTTGCACAATGGCCCAATATTATTGGCTCAGACATAAGTCAGCCAGGGCGCAGATAGGATGCAGAAGCGAGCGGCGCAACTTTACCTGCTAGAGCAAATAACACTTGCACTGTGTACGAGCTATCCAAACACAGCCTTTCCCCTGAGGTGTTGTACATAAAGAATGGGTCATATTTAGAGTCATATTAAAGAGGCTGGCTGTGCGGGGTCAGGGATGGGCCACAGGGGTTTAAAATGCCAGGCAGCTGCTATTACATACTGTTGATGTGATAAGTTAAGAATAGGCTCATGTTTGCTGAACACTTGACACAGGAGCCTTTTCACTCCCTCAATAGTGACACTTGGAATGAGTTCAGCCCCGGGACAGCGGGTTAAACAGATGGTACACAAGTTGCACATGAAAACTAGTTTTACAAAAATGCTATAATTCTGTATAATAACAACTATGAATCACAACAAGAGGACTGTTGGTGCACAGGCAGTTTTACAGGTCGTGTTGCTTTCTGGCAGCACTCTGGCAATTGTTGCACGGCGGAAAAGAATGATTAACTTTCCTCAGGGTGTCTTATTTTTCCCTGCGCACTCAAAGCTGAGAAGTGGGAGGGCTTAATCGCATAAACTTATCTTAAATGTTTTCACTTTTCATGGTCCTCGTATTATTCATGCCTTGAAATACTGTATGTGTCTTATGTCTGGAGATATCTATATCCAATATTGGCCCAGATGTCTGCTTTAGATGAATTACTGATTGCAGTAAATGGTAGCACAACCATCGAGTCTGTCACAAAGTAAAAGGAAAAGCAATTTTCCAATTTAAGAGTACTAAGAGAAATGTTAGCAGAGTTGTTAACGTTGTGTAATCCCTCCTAGGAAACATTCAAATGCATTTCGTACTTCAACAAATTTCAAGCTAAGTTGAGATGTACATCTGAAACTTATGGGAGCTCTTTTTGTAATAAATGATGGGATCAAATTTCATGGACACTTGTAGAAGTCTCGCTAAAACGTACAAATGTCAAAGGAGAAAAAAAAGGAAATCTGACAATCACCACAGTGAGTAGAAGTGTTCCTCCTGGGACCATGACATCTGTGCAACATTTCATGGAGATCCTTCCTCATAATTTAGCTGAACTTTAAGGATATGGTTATACCATGTTTTTTTCCAACTGGACCCAAATGGGGGAGAAAACAACTATCAGACAGGCTATAACACTGCCACCATCTTAGCCAAACTGCAAGCCTGATATCATAAGGATCTGTCAAATTGTTACTCTGATCTTCAGTTTGACAAAGAACCAGAAAGAAAGCTTTTGGAAACAAACTGTCTATGAGAAACATTATTTTAAAAAATGGATGCGTGAGATGAAGCCATGCCAACAGTCAACAATGTTAGTCCCGCTGGGGTAGTCATTACATCCAAATTTCCTATATGAAGAAACAGCTGTTTTGTGTCACAGTGCCAGACCAAATGACTAAACTTGGTGGAGATGGTGAATTCAAAGGTTTGGACTGAGGCAACTGACCGGTCTTTCCAGAAATGATCCATCTTTGCAGATAATCTCAAGGTTTCTCTAGAAAATTGCACAGAATTTGCTGCCAAGTCATTAGATACTTCAGTCGATACTGGCAGTTGCACTGACATCAACGGAGCCACGCTGCTTGCTAAAAGGACACAACCTAGATAAATATTGCTTCAAACCTATATTTTCTATCTCTAACATGTGTTTTTTGTGCATGAATAGGGACACTGAGTACAAGGGAATGCAGCTGTCCTTGGACCAAATGAGTCCCACCAAGCCAGCTTTCCCTTATGCTGACAGTCATAGTGAAGACAGGAAGAGCACAAAGTCACGTCTGACCCAGGCAAAGGCCAAAGCCAGAGTGTCACCCTACCCACAGGTAATAAACTGCCTCTTTTATAGAGATGCGTCAGGAGAGGGGAATCAGCGCAGGCTTAATGGTCACAAGGAAGTACCAATCACCGACTGCTTTCTGATGTGTTTCCAGCAGTTTTCAGCATTCAACCCAGAGCGCTCAGAGTCAGACCAAGACAGCCAGTGGGGAGGGAGCCCACTCACAGAGTCCGCCTCCCCTCAGCTGTTGGATCCCAGTGAAGCCACAGAAGCATCTTGTGCCTACCGACTGTACCCAGACACAGGCTCACTGTGCTACGGCCTGGGTCTATCAGAGGAGGACCTCCCACATGCCCAGACACATCCTCACACCACCACCTGTGATCGCGTACGGTGCCAGAGCGGGCGCTACTTCCTCGGAACCCCCCAGTCAGGAAGAGAGGTGTGGTGGGACGCCACACGATCTGTGCTCTCGCTACCGAAATCTTCCGTGGAGAACAGCGAGGGCTACGAGATCACATCCTACCATGGAGCCATTCACGGTGAGGTGTTAGGGTTGAGACCACAACCATCTGTCTCTGGAAATAGCTCTGGCCGAGCTTCTCCTGGTAGCTGTTTTCCAAATGTTATTATGGGACATGCTAAGTTGTTTACGCCGTCTCTTGCCAGTGTGCCGATTGCTACCATCTGTTCAAAAATTGCCTGCAATTGAAAGCCAAGTTATTTCACATTTCACGTCCTCAAACAGTGAAACAACCCCCACTGCGGTTCTGCCAAGACATTTAATGTAACAGACCCTGATTCCATACGAATTTGAAACAGAATTTTACACATTACACAGACGAATCATGGTTTTATCAACTTGTCACTTGAAATATAAAAAGATATTTAAGATAGATAGCTCATGTCTTGATTCTTTTTCCGAGAATGTAAACGCAGAATGGAAAGGTACATTTTGTTTTTAAAGCAACATCAAACCTACATTCTATTCTTTTGAATTACAACCATTAATCTCTCCTTTCAGGACGGGGCCACTGGGATGAAGACAGTGTAGTGAGTTCACCAGATGGTGGTGGGTCCACCAGTGACTCGGGTGACCGATACCACGCAGACCACTTCCGGGCTAGTCCTCGAGAGCCCAGCAAGATGGAGACCCTTATCCGTGCCACGCAGCAAATGATCAAAGAGGAAGAGAACCGTCTGCAGCAACACAAAGCACCCTTGGACGTCTCAAGCCTCGCCAAGGCACACAGTCCATGTTTCACCTCTTCTTTACCCCACCACTCCCAGCTCACAATGCCCAGTGTAGTGTGCCGAGGGCCAGGAGCACCAAGCATCGACCTCCCCTCTGAACGCCTTCATCACCGGGATAGCGTCAAAGTGCACGGTCCTCATGACAACGACGAAAACACAACCAGTCCGGGGTCTCTGTCTCGGCTCAGCAGCCCAAGCTCTGATGGGATCCCGAGGTCGGGCCTCTCCCTCACCAAAGACTACATGCAGACGGATCTGTCCCCACACCCACCCCAACCGCAGGGGAGTCCACTGCTCTACTCAGCCCAGGAGAGGCAGCCGTTGGACAGGCAGACTGCCTACGCTTTGGCTGGGTATTCCCTGGAGCATCTGTACGACCCGGAGAGCCTGAGGAGTTACTCGGGTCTGGCTTGTGGTGGAGTCCAGTATGATGTGGCATCCCATGTGAGGATGCAAGCTGAGCAGATGCAGGGACACAAGGCCACCTCAGTTATTATAACCAACGGGAGCTGACGATATCTGATGCAGACAGGTCCCGTTCGGAAATGAGGATGTTACAGCAAGGTGGCAATGCAACACTTTCCAGGTGCTTGATACAAAAGGCAAGACAGTGAGGAAAAAATGTACAATAGGGTCACGTACCCTTTGCGGTTCACTCAGCACAACTTGTGCTCATCCTCAGGCCTTTGTATCATACATCTCCCTTTTCTTGTCACTGGAGCATGATTTTCCAAGACTCTGATGAACTAAATGTTCATGAACTGACGGTTGTTGTGCCAAAGTGGTTGAGGGCAAGGGTTTGTTCCATTATATGGGAAAAGTGTGTTATTCTAATGACAGGTGAACTAAATTCCCCTCTCTGCAAAGACGACCAAGGTTTTTAGTCTGGTTAAACATCAAGCCAATGTTTCTGGCCCAAACGTTGCACGCACCATTGGCTTTGTTAGTTAATCTGTCCTGGACACGATTTCCAAAGGCAGTACGAAAATGTGTTGTTCCATTGCCCCTTCACCTGAAAACTCCATTGCACAAAGCATAATGTTTGACACGTGAGGTGCAACATGGGAAAGGCGAGCATTTCACTATTGTAAGATGTCAATGTTTCCTTGTATTTATTTGTCAGTGGGCTGTTTTCTGTATGTGCCATTATTTTCCTGTCCGAGTAGAATCTTTGCTGGTACGATTGAAGTAGTGTTGGTGTTAGGATTATCGATTACACCAATATTAAACAGAACAATTATGCGGAAGAATTAAGCGCAAGAACAGACAGGGAAAGGCTTCTGATATGTAAAAGTGTAAATTATGCAGGTCAAGTAGAGACTGTTGTAATGTATATGTGAAATGCCCTCACTTAGGAGGCATAGAGGTTACAAAAGAAACTGTAATCTACCCATGCCTCCTAAATATAGGCATTGTATATATCAATTTAAAGATGTGGCTAAAACAATATTGTTTACATATCAGACTATAATTTCTCCCCGTTTTTACCTCACCTATTGGCATATGTACAATGTGCTTTTAATCCTACTCCACATGCAATTGTTCACAAAGAAAACCTTTTAGTTGTTAACACAATAAGGTTTTAAAAATGTCATCTTTAAAAATATATATATGTTGAATGTTTTTAGTTTCTCTTATTTAATTTAAACTGTAAATACCACAACACAATCACCTTTGGACGAGAAGTGACAAGATTATTTATTAATTGGTTTTAAAAATGAAAAAGTCTTAAAATCTGAATACAGTTGCAAACAAATAACTTGTCTGTGGTTATTTTCTTAAACAGCTGAGTGTTTCGACAACCTCAGAAAAAAACGGCACAAATTAAGAAACTCGGTAGATATGTTGTTTGTTTACTGCATTTAGGACATTTGCTTCCCACACATTATATATATAATTTTAATTATTTTAATTTAAAAAAATTCTTTGAAAAAATGTTTAATATCTACTTTCTTTTTCTATTTGCTTTTTTCAAGGCTGAAGTGAATCCGTCAAACCTCTGGAAGTTGTAGTTTTCGCCTAATTTTATTCAACTGGAATAAATGATGTGTTTCTTGGGGACTATTTTTCCACCAGAAATGAATTAGTATTTGGTGTCCCAGGGAGTACTTGACAGGAAGACAGTGTACACGGGATTGTGTCAGAATAAAATACAGTGTTCGTCTTAATGAGGAAACGAATCCACGGGCACAATGGTGTTGACTGTTGTGACTGCTGACAATTTTTTCGTGATGGGCGGCAGCATGGAAGAATATATGATATGAGTGGCACTGATTTTATAGATGGTACAAAAAATATGGAGTCCTGAATCCTTATGCATGTGAAGGGGGGCGGGGCACCGAACAATCATTACAACAGCAAACGACTACTACTTAGCTGTCAAGTTCTAAAAGCACTTGCAGCAACACGTTCCTGCTGTTTAGAGTGCTTGAACTTGCACATTTAGTTGCTCTGACCTCTGCTCGTAGGCAATTTCTCTGCCATGTATATTAATATATGTGCAAGTTATTCTCACTCCGCGGCGCTGGAGCGCTGGCCAGCCCGTCTGCCTGTCTGCCTTCCCGTCTGGGCAGAGGAGGACCTGGACACAGTTTGGATGCAGAGCTCCCATCAGTCACTCCAGACACCACCAACTAATGTTCTGCCAGATATCACTGCTGCTGTCATTCCACGAGGTACTACACTGCTCTGCTGTTTACATCACACAGACCCAAGAAGGGTGTGTGTGTGTGTTTATAGAGATATTTTAATAATAAGAGACTTCTTTTCCCCCTCCCGAACAATGGGGCTTTTGCCTGAAGTGCCCTTAAGGCTTTCACAGTCTGCTCCAAATGCAGCCAAACACTGGGCCTTTTGCCCAGACTCTGCACACTCACATACAGCCCCCCCCCCACACACTCACACCACCACCACCACCACCACCTTTCCCCTCCACCTCCACCATCATGAGAAAGTGTTCAACAACTAAACATCCTGCATCAGAGTGTGTAAGTATTTAAGTATTATCAATTAAAAAACTTAAACTGTCGTGTCAAGCGTAAAAGTCCTCATGATGCAGATTGGCTCCTTTCAGTGAGTAACTGTAGCAACACACTAAAAAAAACAGATGGCAGATTCAGGCAAGCCCGGTTTTATGCTGAGGTTTCCGCCGTTAAAAGGGAGTTTTTCCTCACCAGTGACACATCTAAGCTTTGAATTACAACAAAATTTAAATGAGGCCTTCACTAAGGTACTGTACAAGTGCATCAGTATAAAAAAATATGAACGTGAAAAAAACCCACCTTTCAGAAAGGATAATTCAAAGCAACGGGGGCTGATAGAGGTTCGTAATTCCTCAAAAACCAGACTTTAGACTACAATGAAGCGATTTTGTGATGTAATTCAGCACCAGATATGCTAATCATTAATTACTCCAGAGCTCCAACGCGATTCAGCTTTGTTTGTCTCTGATCCGAGGTGCACTTTAGAAGCCCGCGGAGGCCTGGGCCCGGGGTTTTAAAAAAGAAGTGAAAGAGGAACAGATCCAAACTTTCCCAACGACCACAGAATACGAGCATGCAGGTGGTAAGGCTCAGAACAGCCCTGAATGTCTACGTGATTGATTTCAGCCCCGGCATTGAGGCACAATTGCATATTCATATGTCAATTAAAGTGTTCCTCCTCCAGTGCTTCCATAATTCAACCTGGCGCTTGGTGAAGAGTCGCCCTTATGAGGCCGCTTCGGAGTGGTTCAAAGGAAAATGTTTCAACATGTTTTCTGTCCATGCGTACTTTATGACCTTTTGAGTGTAAACTTATAATTGTTTAATTCATCTCTGAAGTTTCCTGTTGTTCTGCAAATGTGGGTGCAACATTTTTTTTTCTTTTCAAAACACAAACGGCCAGTGTAAACTTAAGTTATTTCCCACGCAGCACAGAAAGTGTTCCCTGCTGGTCGTAAGTCACCTGCAAATGAGTCAACCGAGGGTATAACAGCAG
>CAESWR010000094.1:137027-150025 GCA_903171835.1 Mullus surmuletus | reverse complement strand
AGAATACAACAAATGGGAGAATTCCATAAACTTGCAGAGTGCTGAGGTCAAAGAAGTCAAATTTTTCTGGGATGCGTTCAAGGCGCCTCTTCAATTTCTGTTTGTGTGCACGTTGTGTCAAGGCTGGGGACAAAGGGGGAACATTTTCGTTAGAGGGGGCGGAGCTTCTTTCCTCAAGTCATTTATCCATTAAGTACCATAAGAATATATAGTATTACAGTATCAGAGTGGGTCTGAGTTTGGTTAAAGCTGTGAGATATTTTATACCTTAATGTAGCATCAAACAACTTAGATATAGATATAGATATATAAAGTTGTGGGGGGAGTCATGTGACTGGGTTTATTGATATCTGAGCTTTCTTGTTTTTGTAGTTTCGGAGGCTTGCGCTGCACCGCTCGGTGTTATACAGTATATATACGGTGGCTGAGAGCTGCAAACGCACTGAAAACACAGAAACGCAGTAAACACAGAAACGCTGCGAGAGAGAAACGCTACAAATTCACAAAACACGACAGAAGTGCACCAGGCCACCAGGGGCACCTCTGTATTAATTAAGACTTGGAAGAAGTGGAATAAAAATGTACATTTGACTTTATGTTGTTTTGAAACACTTTGCCGCGATCTTTAACCTGATTATACGAAAACAACCGTTCGATGTTTTTCGTTTTTTCATTCGAAATACTTTTTTAACAATATCTCATCTTGCACGGCGGTCTACAAACATCCCACTCATGTGTTTAAAGAGGGTCCGATTCCACAGGATTGGTCCATCCAGCGTTTCTGTGTTTGCAGAGCGTTTGCAGCCCTCGGCCACCATTATTTAGCTCCTTTAAAGCTATAATAGTTCCCTTTGTTGGAATCACTTTGAGGTCATCCAGCTTTGCAGCGTCAAGTTCAGCCACTTAGCAGCAGCAGCAGCAGCCTTGTAATGTGATGTAATGTTCGACCATCCAAAACACAATCTCCTACAGCATAAAAATTCTGGTCGCATAGAACTGTTTAAGTATTCTGTGCTGCAGCGGCTGACCTTTGCCTCTCTTAGTTGTGTGCGAGGGACCTGTAAGAGGAAAAAAATATCCCCCCGAAAGAACACAGAACAGCAGGGTAATGATTCAAGCCTGGGTTTATTAAAAGGAGAGACGTGCCTCATAACTAATGAGCCGACATCTTCCAGTTTGCATTAGTCGGGGGGTTTAAATCTTAGTTCTTTTAAATCGAGTTGAATCTCCTCTCTTCTATTGATTTATTGTCGTCCACATGGTGACACCAATTTGTTAATGAACTTTATGACCTTCTCTCATGGAGTCTCAGTGGTAAACATGCAAACGATATACAGTAGTGGGACTAATTTGATACACGAGTCGGCCCGGATTACGATGAAAACACACATTGCAAACACGTCGGGTGATATTGAGGCCCTGTTCCCCTCCTGACTGAGATGAAGCATGTTGAGTCTTTGGGATTCTGGACATTTTTTGCAGAGCGAATCCAAAATGATCAATGACCACCAAGGCAAAGGGCTCGGCGGTCGCCATTAACCATGCAGCTGCTTTAAAAGAAAGCATCATTAATCCATCAGGTGTCTGTTTGGTATTCGAATCCACAGCCTCCAGGAGCTGCAGCCCGATAAGCATGTAATACACAATCAATTCACATCAACCTTGAACACACACACACACAGCTGGGGCGCGATGACACCACACGGGAGTTTTGGAGTGTTTACGGGAGCTTCTGTGCGTTCAGAGTTTTGTTCTGAGAATAGATGTGCAAGAGGTCGGACTGATCCAGGTTTCTATTTAATTGAAACCCCAAAGTATTCCCTTGGAAACCATTTGCGCAGATAACAAAAGGCATTGCATTCAGGCCAGCTTTTGAGAATGGGAGGGGGGTAAAAGAACATAATGTATGAAACAGAATTATGGAAACATGTTGTCAATTTGTATTCTTAATGATGTGTTTATTGAAGTGAATGGATGTTCACACAGGATCCACCATCCTCATCTCACACACCAATGGCGCTGGAGCAGGAAATTATACCCAAAGTCCAAAGTCGATGACAGCTCCCCCGCCAGCTCCTCTTTCCGCTCTCCTCCACCAGCGTCCGTCGCAGCTCGATGTGCTGACGAAGGCGGCAGAGCTGCGCCGGCTCATCCATCACGGCTGCCCGGAGAGACGCGGCTAATGGGGATCAATTTGGACGACAACAGAGAGTTTTTGAGTGCAGCGGTGCGGCGCAGAAGTAGAGCATTCATTTCTGCTGAATGGAGAGTGGAGACGTAATGCATATGGAAGTGTGTGTACGGGTCTCAGATGTCAGTCAAAGCAAAGGGGCCTGACAGAAACCCCTCCACAAAGATAACCCCAAACATAAAAGGAATCCAAACGACGCCGGCAAAGACACAAATGAGTCACTTCCCGTCTTCTTTTGAGAGGACGGGGGGGAAAATATCAAGGGGTTTGTACTGTTTTTCCAGGAGAGATATGAATTTATCAGAGCAGCATCATAGCTATTCTCTGCACGTATCAACACTGCTGATGCAAAATCCCATGAATATTTCATATTGTCTATTTTGGAATCCTCCCGTCCCCTAAGTCACACATGGTCCGACTTGGAGCAGAGCAATGAAAGCAGATCTGTAATCCAAGTGTTCCGTTGACTCGGGGGGATGTCCCAGCTAACGCCGAGCCCCACCAGGCGACGTGACTGGCAGGAAACACTGTCTGCCTGATACCTGCATGGCCAAGAGACTTTACTGTGATTTCATCCAGTGTGGGTGAAAGCATTGTGTGAATCCTCATGAGCTCACGTTTCACCGCGCAGAGCAGCTGCAGTGTGGGGAGGGGCTGGGGGTGGGGGTGGAGGGGGGGGGGGTGTCTGGCCTTACACACATAGGTCTTCAAAAAAAGTTAATGACAGGTTCAAGCAAATATGACAGGTTCACCTTTCGCAGTGAGCCCGTCATGTCTTTGTAGCTGGGGGGAAAATCTCCTTCACATCGCTGGGCGTTTTGAATCCTCTGCAAACATCCGCTCACAGTCTGTCGGCAGCGTGTGAGCGAGGGGATCCATATGTAAATGTCTCTTAAAGGAGCTTGACTGGAATTTTCTCTTTGCTGCTGAAAAATTCTTCCCCAACTGTCTTTTTCCCATCATGCCTCACACCTTGGATGCGCCCCCCATATGCTTTACCGGATAACTGACGTTGCATTCTTTTAATGTGAGTACATTTAACACTTTCAAAGTAGATTAAATTGAATTAAATTGAATTTATTTAATTAAATTAAGTTAAATTAAATTAAATAAGTGGTAACCTGGCACAACTTTGTGTAATAATTATTGTAGTTTTTCTGTCAAATACAACCACATGTTTATATTTCTCTAATTGAAGCTAAGCTGGTAAGGGGGGGAGGGGGTCTTCTTTAGTTTTGAGGTCTTAATTGCATTCAACACACAAGGCCGCATGAGTGAAAGCGCAGTCATAAACACTTCTTCGCTCCACTCCGACAAGTGCTTTGACCTTTCAGTTGTCTGCCTCCATCGGACATGTTTCTCTCGATCAAAGCTGCTGCAATATTCGCTGTGAGAGCGTGCGGAGCACCGGCGCGCTGCGAACACGGCGCCTACAGAGCAATCATGACTCAAAGTACACGAGCCCGGAGCAAAATCCTAGGGGGTGTGGGGGGCTTCACTCTGAGAAATGATGCATTATTGATCTGAAGATGAATGCTAAATACACCAGTCAGCATTCGTGTTAAAGCCCCTTCTGTTAATTTCAGCTTTTGATAAAAATCTAAACGGGGACGTTATGCAACATTTGTGATCAGTCACATGAAATGCTTTGCTTTGTACGTGTGAAACATTAACCGCAAAACTGAACCATCATTGGCGTATGTTTTTATTCTACTATAGCATTTCACAACTCACACTGTTTTCACTTGTAGGTATCAACACACACACACACACCTTTGTGAGCCATTGTGTGTGTATTCGGAAGTGATGGAAGTAACACCGCATTCCCCCACACCCCCCAAACAGCCTCAAAACCGACTGACAGACAATCCTTCTTGTTTTTGTTTGCGTTATTGAGTATATTTTTAAGGAATTTATCTCCCCTCAATCCCCTGAAAACCCTGAATCTGCTGCTGAGCCGCGCGATCGATCGGCGTGTGGCGCTCCACTCGATTCCTGCAGCCCGGCGTGAAACTGGGCCAGCTCTCTTTTTGATGTATTGGTGGTCCGCACCCACTGTGGGGCCGGCGCAGAGTGTTTATACCCGTCTCAGTTGCCTTGACAAAGATTTAATTGCATAAGAAGCGGCAGGTTATTTAAAATCCTTTGGTCCCTTTCAAAGGTGTCCAGAGACCTTTGTTAATCATCAGTTGTGTGAAAGACTTTTGTCCTCCTTCCTAATTAAATCCTCCCGGGCTGCTCGGAGGAGGGTGACCTGATAATGTGCCGTCTGAATAGGGAGCAAAACATTGGCTGTCGAAAGGAACATTTTTTATTCAGTTGGGCTTGATATGATCAAGTCTTTGGGTGGGTGGGGGGTTGTTCTGAGCACGTCTGCGAGTTTTGTTTTTCAGCCCCAAACATCAGTGCTTCCATGGTACTTGCGCCAGAGTAAAATATTTACGGCTTTCATTCCCAAGTTACTGGTTCCATGTTTGTCTCCCAGCCGCAACAGAGTCCTTGAACTTTACTCGTTTCATTTTGTTTTCCAGACGTTGCTGCCAATTGTTGTTCCATTGCGCCTTCAATTCAATTCAATTCAATTCAGTGTAGTTCAGTGCAGTACAGTTCAGTTCAGATTGATTCATTTCAATTAGAAAAAATACCACATAGCGCCAATTCATGACAAACATTCATCTCCAGGCACTTTAACAAATTTAACCCTGCAAAAGTTGCAAAATAAACCCAAAATATCCCCCAAGGACAACCACTTGATGACAGAGGCCGGGAAAAACTCCCTTTAACGGAGGAAACGCGGAGCAGAAACCATCCCAGCTGTGATTTATTGCCATTTGAGCTGCCACAGGAAATAAACATCTTTTAGTATTTTTGGACGTGGCAGCATCCCTGCACCACTGTCGCCTCACCAGCCTTTTTTGGCACATGTCTCTGACAGCATACTCGTAAATTTGGTTAATAGTATTCACTGCGGGGACAAAAAGGGGGGGAAAGGACAGATTCTTCGTAACAGCAATACCACAAAGCTTTTGATGAAATGACTCATGAGTGGCCATGAGAGAAAATAAAGATTGTATAAAATGTTTTTTTTCTCTCTCTCTTTTTGAAAAAAATAATTGAAAAATGTCGTCCTTCCAGCATCATCAGTGTGCAGCCGCCAAAGTTGGGATGTCGTTGGCCATTTCTGGAATAACCCTGAGGCATTTGAGTGTTGCAGCTCGGAGGGTGTTTGTGAGCTGAGATCCATTCTCTTACCCTCTTCAAATCCGTCTGATGTTGAGAGACAGATGATTAAAAGGTGACCTCCGGTGATGTGGCACATTTTGTGTGCTGCGTGATTATTCACCCCAAGTTGCTCTGTGTGACTCAGAAGTGTCGGTGCTGTGGAGTTTGGTTTGTTTGTTTACTCCCTGCTCCACGGTTAAAGATGGCTTAGCCCGAAGGAGCTGATTAAAACTAGACAGATGCTTGTCTGGCAGTGTGTTAATCTTCACGTCGCTGCAAAGGAAAATCTTCGCTCCCTTGTGCCGTAAACACAAAATACTCAACGTCGTTTAGTAAACCACGAGAAGAGTAAATGGCCATCCACACCAATAACTATAACTATAAAGATCATTCTAATTCAAGTGGATGGCAGAGTCCACACCATCATTATGACGACGTTAGTGGAGGACAAAATCGCTCAAATGACTTTCAGAGCGATTTGAGGAAAGATAGAAATACTGACAGCCAATCAAAATCCATCAGAAATGACAAGTCGAAACATCCAACACGTCCTTGCAGTGTTGGATTCTTAAAACTCTCTTTTTTTTTATATTTTTGTGAACTCAAACCCGTCTGCTTTTCTTCTTCCTTCTCTGTGCAACATACAACAATAACAGGTCGTCTATATCCATTTTATCCATCAATGATCAATCTGCTTCCCTGCAGTGCAGGACGTGCTTGGCGTAACCTAGCAACACAGCGATATTGTTCATAAGTGTGGATGCTGCCATCACTATTACTATAGTTATCTTTATAGTTATTGAAAGGCCGCTGGTCAGACCCACACACACCAAATACTTTGGCTAAACGCAGCTGGAGGAAAGTTGTTTTTTCGGATTTAGATCTCTTTGAAAAATCTTGGCGACGCCACAACTTTACACACAGCGTAGCAGCTAGCTTAAAGGGATAGTTCAGGGTTTTTTTTACATGAAGGTGTATGGGATCCTGAGCATCAGTGTCGTTCAGCAGTGACTTCACCCCCACTGCGTTCCCTGAGCGCAGTTCCAGCCCAGTTTCGGTGTCACAGAAAGTAGTTCCGTCTAGTTGCTGGTGTCATACGGATAAAGCTTTCTGCTGCAAAAACAATTGACAATTATGTTTTTTCCGCCGCTCGCTTTTTACCCTTTTATAACTACAAGGTTGTTTGTGAGTGCAGAGAGTTCATTTTAACCCCACAGACTTTTTCTTCCCTTTATCTGCCGACTTGCTGTATATACATTTCTCCTCTTCATAGCCTAAAATAAACGCGTCATACACCCGGATAGAAATCGCGGATTTCAAAGACGCCTGTTTGAGCGCCTGCCACCCCTGAGACCCCCTATACGACAAGCTGCCGCAGCTAATGGGTGAGGAGAGGCGAGCTTGTCAGAGGTTTTCTCTCAGTGTGCGCCAAGGCCCGCCTGCCTCCGTACCTTACGCCTGCCTTGGGCCACGTAGGGTTCTTCTTTTCCGCGCTGCCAAAATCCCCCCACGGACTCGAGAGCTGGAGTGCAAGACCACAAACGGATCAGAGGCCGCTTAGAGATCCGTGGTTTTTACGGTCCATCATAAGGGCTGCTCTGAGGTTAGAAAACCCTGGCGCAGATGCACGCCCGCTGGCCTGCGACGCTCCAAATGAGGGTGTAATCTGTATGTAAAGCACTTTTAGAGTCCTTGGAAGGTGGATGAAATACTTTCTCCTCTGAGTATCTCCTGCAGGTAGTTGTTCCATAAAAATCCTTTGAATGTGCTGCTGCCGTGATGAGTTTTGGGCTGTCAGGTGCAATCACACCGCAGAGCTGCATTATTCAGACCCCATAGCTGGAGTCGTTCTAGCAGAGATTTATGCGACAGATGACACCGACACACGCTTCCCTGGATCACTACTGTGAGTGCAGAAATGGTGTAAAGTCCAATTCGTCTTAGCATCGATGAATAAATGGATGGCTGCGGCGGTGCTGCTAAAAGCTACTCTAAGATGCGGGTTTACTAATGTAGCAGAAATGATGATTTATCAGGAGATGAGAGGAGGTGTGACGTCTCAGAGCTTTTAATGAGGCTCTCACGCACCGAGCTGACGCTTCTCCGTGTTTCCACCTTTTTTGCCTGCAGCGATTCATTTCTTAAACTGTTAGTCACGCTGCCTTCACTCTGTGAGGAGACACCAAACTCTTGGAAAATGGTGAACTGCACCTGCGGGATTTTAACACACCGATGTAGCTGACATTGCTCAGCTTCTCATAACAATGGAATACAGACAATAGACCCCGATACACTCACCGTGTTCAAACACTGTTCATTGTGGGACATTTTGACCTATGTGGAAGTTAATCTTAGTTAGGGATTTTTTTTTTTGTTTGGGTCTGCATCATCCGTAATCATGGCTTTATTTCCTGCTTTTGATTATAAAAAGAAACTGCCGGTCACTGCCGGGCACACACTCTCCTTTGATCCGTGTGGGAAAAATATCGGCTGCTTTGTATGCGCTCGCTTGCACAAAGAGAAATAGTTGGGGATTTGGGTGTCTAGAGCGGAGGATTGTTTCAGCCGGCCTTGATTCCAATAAAATTTGTTTTTCACCTCTAACTCACACGAAAACATCTTCAGAAAGGCTCCCCTTTTAAC
Organism: Mullus surmuletus; assembly: GCA_903171835.1. Classification (NCBI taxonomy): domain Eukaryota; kingdom Metazoa; phylum Chordata; class Actinopteri; order Syngnathiformes; family Mullidae; genus Mullus; species Mullus surmuletus. The sequence goes on along the minus strand of CAESWR010000094.1, from coordinate 141,969 downwards.
TTTTAACTGTTTTCTAGGCCTTAAATAACTATTTTTTATTTCATCTTGTGTATACAATCCAGCACAAAACAATACTTATAACAACAAAGAACAAAACGTTGTACATACAAAGTGTACACATGCACACAATACATACAACAAGAGGGAACAATGCATTGCACGAACAATACAATTCATACATACAACACACTGACACACCAACACACACACACAACACAGAGGAGGTGGCCTAGATCTGAGGTCCCGTGATCCCGATCGGCTGGACCAGGGTTTTTGACACTGAGAGCTACTTCGTGGGTCCCGACTCTTACGGAGGGCTACCAGTGGGATACATTCCTCCGAAATAACAGATTTGCTTTGACCTTTGAATCAGAATAGGTCAGACTTCACCTAAGCTTATCTAAACTACATGTATAAACATGTTATAACACGATATAATTGCAAGAGTGATTAAAAAAGAATAGCAACAGAATAAAATAACATTTTAGAACAGGCCTGCGGGCACCTTTGGGGGCTACCTTGTTGGTGACCCCTGAGCTGGACTATAAAGCTGGTCATCAACTCGATAACTGAATCCAGTTGTGGCCAATTCAGATCTATGTGCGCACACGTAAAGGGGGCGGGGTTAGCGGCACCAGACTATTTTCCACAATGGAGAAAGCTGCGAGAGCATCTTATTTTACGACAGAGGAACAAAATAGAAGTCTGCCGAATACAAGGAGTGCCGCAGCTTCATCATGGCGTGGAGCAGCACTGCCGCAGCTGCGAAAAGTCGAAGAGCGCTGGCAAATAATCAGAGTGTGTAAATGCATAAGGTGACGATATTAATGTGTCATCATGACAGCACGGGTAGATGTCACTACATCTGTGCCTTCATAAATATATAGTCCTGCACTATGTTGTCATGCAGTGTGTGTGATCACCATCAGCGAGCTCATTATTTCAGATGCAGCAGCAGTGAGGAAAAGAAGACGTGGGAGCAAATAAAAAGCAAATCATCAAAAACATCCTTCAAAGTGGTCCGGGGAATTTATTGGAAGACTTTATTAGTACATATTTCAACATGTAAACGGCAATTTCCCTCACGCTGTCTCAGTTGTAGAATGATGATAAATGAGGCCCTGTGATATTATTTGCAGCCCATAAGAAAAATGTGTTGCTCCAGAAGACTTTACTCGGATAATGTTTGTACGGAACGTCATCAGACAAGTCCAACGGATTCGAGCCATTTTCCAAGACAACCGATTGGTCAGTGGCCGGTCTTTGATCTCTTATCCTGAAACACTGGCGTTCTGCATAAGTTACCGGGGCAACGTACCCGGATAAAAAGAGTTCCACCTTCGTTGTACGGAAAACCCAGAAGTTATCCAGAGGTTATCTTGCTAAGACCAAATCCAGTGGTCCAGCAATGCAATTTACAGACAGATTATCTCTTAGCATCAGGCTTTTTATATATCGGTCTTATCTATTCTTTTCAATTCTGATCCACGAAACATATGAGTGTTTGTCTTCATCCTCTGAAGACGTCCTCGCTACTGCAAAACAAATCTGCCAAGCAGCGTAAATGAAGACGCCTTGAGATTTACCTCTTATTAAATATGCCGGAGTGCCAGAGTCCTTGTAATATAAAGTTTCTGAGTAAGCGTCTTGTCTGACTACTCAGTGTTTTTGTTCCTCATCACTATTCAGGATGTCAGTCGAAAAATGAATTTTAAATCAGCGTTTGCCCTCACGAAGATGCTTCTCCCGGCGCTTGCCTTAACAACCACGGCGAACTTCTTCCACCTTACATCTAAAAGGTTTCTAACCCTCTCTCGCTCTAGCAGCTGCTGTCCGGAGTCGCCATGGTGATGGTCCGAGCTCCAATCACCACACCTGGAAGTCAGTCATCAATCACCTGATCGTAGGTTTTAAAGTTCAGCATGTAGGACTCCTTTTTACTCACTTGTCCATCACGCAGTGGACGCGACTGCGGTGTCGATCATCACATTTTGAGAATGTTGGACGTGGTACAGAAAAGCAGAAAACCATTGTGAGCAATGATGGCGAGCCAGCTCAGAAAGGTCAAGCTTTCCCGCTGAATGTCATGTTAAAAAGAATATCCATATACAAGGAAATCTTGTCTTGCACCTTTTTCATCAGAGAAAGTCTGGGTCCATTTTTGTTTGGTTTCGTTAAAGTCCACAAATTGCAAACATATTGCACCACAATTCTTCTCCTACAACGTTAAGTGTGCAGGATTCGTTCATCTTTTTGCATTTGATTATTTATTTTGTGTGCATGTCAGAGCAAAGCCTCTCCTCTCATTGCAGTGTGCTCTCACCAGTGAGTGAGGGAGGACGGTGGGTGACTGGCGCGCACCGAGCAGCTCGCCAAACCCTCCAGTGTCGCTCAGGTGGTCGTGGCGGTGACAGTGGTCTCTCTGCGTAACCGCGCAGACATGAAACTCCTCGCTCTCCATCACCCCTTTGGATTCCACGCCGAGGACGCGACGGAGGAGACTTTACCCACGAATTAACCCACGATCCGGATGCACCCCGCGGACTTTGGGTCGGTACCACCTTCATTTCTGCGGCTTCATCCGCCGCTGCTGCTCTCTCACCGGACTGCTTTGTCTCCTCAGGGCGCGTAAAAGCGGGTTTGAGATGTCCGACCTGCACAACCGGAGCCAGACCAGCGCGCGTCGCGGCGACTACGTGTGGCAGTACGAGTATTACGACGACGAGGAGCCCGTGTCCTTTGAGGGACTCAGAGCGCACAGATGTAAGCCTGATGGAGCTGCTGGGAAGCCGAAATGTTCCATCTTTGAGAATCCACCCACCTGCTCACCAGCAAACACGCCCGCGGTCCGAGTTGCGTCTATAATTGCGTGTCTGATTGGGTGAAAAATGCGCACTTGCCGCTGCGTAATTGGGGATCCGGCTCTAATTAAGTCGGCGGTCATTGCGCACAAAGGGGAGGGGCTTAAAACTTTGGATGCCTAATGAGATTCTTGTGTGACGTTGCAGACTCCATCGTGATCGGCTTCTGGGTCGGACTGGCAGTCTTCGTCATCTTCATGTTCTTCGTCCTCACGCTGCTCACGAAGACCGGAGCGCCGCACCAAGAGTGAGTTTTACGCACAGCGCGGGGAGGGGCGGGGGGTGCTGGGTGGGTGGGGGAGATGGATGGGGGTTGTTGGGTGGGTGGGGGAGATGGATGGGGGTTGTTGGGTGGGTGTGGGAGATGGGTAGGGGGTGTTGGTTGGGTGTGGGAGATGGGTGGGGGGTGTTGGGTGGGTGTGGGAGATGGGTGGGGGGTGTTGGGTGGGTGTGGGAGACGGGTGGTGTCAGAAACAATAGCTGAAACACTATTTTAATGCTTGTAGCTGCTGTGTGTTGGTGGTAAAAGTAGCGAAGCGTGGAGGAAAATGGGTTTTTGCTGCGGAAGAGCTGAAAAGGATTGACGGGTGGTGGGTGTTTAAGGTGGAAATGAAGCGTCTGCAAGGTCACGATGTGAAAGAAGCCGTTATTTGGGGGATTTTGTTGACAGGGCTGCCAGAAAAACCACCCAATTATCTCCTTCTCAAAGAGGCGCCATTGATTATTATATTGTTGCTCCAGAGAGAAGAATAAAGCAACGCCAGAGTACGATAAAGAAAGCTTTCAGGGGTGTTAATTATAAAAATCAAAAGCATTTTTCCTGCCCCGCAATTCTCACAATGGATCTCTCTCTCTCCTCCTTTCAGAAGCACAGACTCTGCTGAAAAGCGCCATCGACCCGGGAGCTGCCTGGTCGACGTCGACACTCCTCAAAACGAGAGCGACAAAGCCTTCACCCGCCCTTTGCTGCCGGTGTCGCGCTCCTACTTCAGCTTCAATGAGGACGAGAGGAAGAGCGCGGCGGTGAACGGGAAGGAGGCCCAAACGCCGGCGCCGGGGAACAGGTGCAAGCCGGAGGACGGGTGCACGAGGGCGACGGCGGCGGCGGCGGAGGAGGAGGAGGAGGAAGAGGAGGTGCGGCTCAAAGGACTGATGGAGGAGGGGGCGGCGGACAGAGAGCGCGCCTTCCTGTCCCACTTCAACATCCCCAACTTTGTGAACTTGGAGCACAGCTCCTCGCTGGGGGACGACGACCTCCTGTACGAGCCCTCGGCCGCGCTGGAGCGGCGGGTTCCATCACAGACTGACTGACCCGCCCTCCCGCACACACACACACACACCAGCAGCAGCTCCCCACACACACACCTCCACCACGGCTGGGAGATCACACGCTGGCATTGTGTTCCGCACAGTATCATCGGCGACCCCACGTGAAAGGCAAGCCGTCTTTTCTCACCATCATCTCTGCGCGGATCACAAATGACCCACTTCTGTATTATGGGTTGCGGTCATGAGCTACTTTTCTTCCTCCGCCGTCTCCTCCTCCGCTGGATGAAAATGCTTCAAAATCGCTGCCTTTTATGTTTGTGGTGAGCTTCCTCTTTACTCACCTGTACCCCTCCCCCCCACCCTTACCCGCACACACAGAAGCAGAGAAGAAAGGCGGCCGTGTCACAGGGAGAGGACGATGCTTTGTCCCGTTCATTACGTCGTTAATGCCGTCGTGTTTTCTTGTGCAGCTTTCAGAAGAGATGACATTATGTCACCATCTCTGAGTCAAGCTGGAAATTCATCATGTAAAATGAAAGATCGTCTGTGAGAGGTGGCGAAGTGTGCCGCCGTAGTTTAGAAATTTTGTCGTAGCCTGTAGATCAGAGATTTAGCTCGGTGTGTTTTTAAGGTCAAACGGGTTGTTTTTCGCCCGAATTCGACGTAAAATACTCCCGGTGTAAAGCTGGGAGTGAGTTGTTTGAGTGGTGTTGGCAGAGATAAACGCTCTCAGCCTGCCCCTCGGTCGGCGGGATCGTGCAAAAACCATTTTCCAATAAATCAAAGCAGGAACAATCCGTGTTCATTCATTA
>CAESWR010000094.1:105768-123864 GCA_903171835.1 Mullus surmuletus | reverse complement strand
TCTTTTGTCTGCTGGAAGTGGATGATTAGATCAATCAGTGTCGTGCCTTCCTGGTACATGCATCGCCGCAGACAACAGCTAACTTAGCGTGATGACAAAGCAGGGAAGAAACAGTCAGTCTTGTCAGAAGCTGGAGTAGTAATTTCCCGGGACAATGAGCAGAAACTAAAGGAAGTGAGTAAGTGTCCTGCCCGAGAACCCAGTGGAACTGCTGTGTTTATGCCACAAGGTTGCTTCTTTGCAAGGGCGTTTTATGCAAATGGCCCTCAGTATTTACACACAAAGAGGAATGTGGTGAGCACATCCAACTTTCTGCAACAACTCTTAAAGTATGGCCTTTAAAGGAACAGTAGAATTACCTGAAACGGAAAAGTACATGTAAAGTACATGTGACTTTCGTAATTTTCCTGACATTAAATACACACAAATGCACTAACAATATATATACTAATGTGTTGTGCACCAATACAGATTTTTTTTCCAATACAGAAACCTAGTTCTGAATGTTATTGAAGCTATTTACTTGCCAATTTCCATTCCAAAATGTACTTATTTACTTTACAGGTTTATATCGGCGGGACAATGCGTAACATTGCAGACACGTAATGTTAATATGCCAGAATTAGCATGAATGCTAAATTTCATCTGTAGTCCCCCAACAATGAACATAAAACTACAAACCCACGAGGATGAAAATATAAAAATACTCTGGTTTCAAGCTTTGGGTAGTAGACAAAAGAACGAGATTGTGGAGACCACCCATAATGAGGGATCACCATCCTTTTGTGGCTTTTTTACATCACTCGCTATTGCCTCTCTAGGCAGAAATTGGAATTACGGGATGGAACAATTTCCTACGAAGTGTACCTTTAACTCAACTCCATTTAACCTTGTTTGTTCCTCATGTTTGTGTATTCTTCTGCAGCTGGATCCTGTATGAGAAGCCTGACTTTCAGGGTCGCACCATCGCCTTGGAGGAGGGCGCCATCGAATTGACAGATATGTGGCCAGAACCCGGCCAGGAGGCGGAGCCTGGCAGTACCTCGCCAATGCAGATCGGATCTATTCGACTCGCTGTATCCGTGAGTGCGGCGCTTCTTATAATTCCACCTCATTTGTGTTTTACCAGTTCCAACGTTATCATAATCGCCAACCCACGACCCCTCTGAACTCTGGCTAATAAGTCATATTTCCTCATTGCTATTCAGTCCACCTTCCCTGAACTCGGGGGATGATGATCTTCAGCGCTTGTTTCTCTGTGCAGGATTACAGCATCCCCCACATTGATCTGTTTACCGAACCAGAGGGCAGGGGCAGAGTAACGCCATACCACGACGACGTAATAGAGACGGGTTCGTTCGGCATCCCGCTAAGCACCGCCTCCATTCAAGTGCACTCCGGGGTGTAAGTATGTCCGTTTCTTTAAAAAAAACAAGAAAACAAGACAAATCAAGCAATCTGCAGATGTAACCATCAGTGTGTGATGAGCAAGCTGATGGCTTTGAACCTCCATCAGCCCACGCTGTGTCTTCTTATTGTGATTGATCAACGAGGCAGAAGATGAATTGAAGTCACAGGTGTTTTAGAAATGAAGGTTTTGGTAGCCAAGCGTGAAGTCCTGCTAATGAGACAATCCTGGGCGACCGCAATGGCTTTCTTGATAACTAATGAGTCATGGCGACATTAAGGTGCAGCTGCCTTTTTAATTATTTTATTTTTTTTAATCGGATTCACTCCGCGTTTGTTTTTTGACAAACAGCCGAGACGTGATAATTGTTTCTGCGTTCCTTTGACTCTCGCCTGCTCTGGAATGTCTGTCCTGCTGTTGCCTGTTAGAAAAGTGGGCGGGGGGTGGGGGTGGGGGGGGGCACTCAGAAAGGTGGAGGCGAAGAGACAGACAGACTGACAAAAGGTGCGGAGGGAATTTGGCAAAAGGTCTGTTCCATGTGAGAGGTGTGGGAGTGCGGGATGTACTGTTCCCCGCCCCTCAAGGAAGTCAATGACCTTTCGGTTTTTTGTTTCCCACAGCAATTTTTGAGCAGGTTTACCTTGGCACGTTTAGTTGAAAATCAAGGAAATTGCATCGGCATTTCTCAGCGTAGCAGCAAAAAAAAAAAAGTTAATTGGTTGTCAGGTGATCCACTCCCGAGTGTGGTTTACGGTGCTGGAAACGCGCAGCAAACACAGAAAACCTTCTTTAAACACACGAGCGGGACGTATTTTCTCTATATTAATAAAATATGCAGATTGAAAATCACCAAACATATGGGATGGACCAATCCTGTGGGATCGGCCCCTCTTTAAACATACGGGCGGGATGTAGTTTCTCTATATTAAAAAAATACATAGATTGGAAATGCTTATAACTCCCTGGCGGTTGATACTGAACTATTTTGTATTATATAATACAATTTAAGTAAAACAAAACCGTAATGATCATAGACCTCTCGACCGCTGTGCAGAGGATCAGTTGTTTTCCTATAATGCTGACTACGGCCAAGTGTTTCAAAACAACAAGGGAAAATGTACATTTTTTTTCCACTTTTTCTTAATTAATGTCGAGAAAATACATCCCGCATGTTTGTTTGAAGAGAGGCCGACCCCACAGGATTGGTCCGTCCCTCAGTTTGCTGCCCCTAGTGGCCTGGCGTCCTCGGCCACCGCAGTGTTTCACACGTGGAGATGCACTTTTCTGTCCGACAAATGTGCTCGGAGGAGTCGCTTCCTCACCTCTGGCTCAGCGAGTCTCGCATCTGGCGAGTGATGTTTCACAATTCATAGCATCTGGACAGGCCAGGTGAGGCTGCCCAGAGCATATGAAAATAGTGGAGAAAAATGCTTAGAACTAAATCCCCCCCCACACTCAAATATTCCATCACTAAGCTTGTGTTCTCTGCCGTCGCTGCGTGACTCCCATCTGAGGCGGATGGATAAAAAACACCGATAATAACGCTGCCTTTACCAAGTAATGCTTAATGCGCTGAGCGGGAATCGTCAATCACGTCTGCAGCGAGGGAATAAACAATGTCTGGTTTGTGGGGCGGCGGGAAAAACAAGTATCAGCAAGTTTACTCTGCTGCGACAGTGGTCTTACCGCCGCTTTACAAAAGCAACAAGCCACAGTCCATAACTCACTGAGCTATGAGTTATGAAGTTAAGCCGGGCGCAGAGGGGCTGTTTGCTGCTTTGCTTGATTAAAAGTTGAATTAAAATGCTCCATGCTTTGCCCCCCCCCCCCCCCCNGGTGGTTGGTGTTCAGCGATCCAGGGTTCCAAGGCATGCTGGCCGTGCTGGAGACGGGCGTTTACCCGTTTCCCGAGGCTTGGGGCTTCCCGTCGCCGTTCGTCGGATCTCTCCGGCCGCTCAAGATGGTTTGTGGCTTTTCCGCGGAACGTTATAACTCAGACGGCAAACAAGAAGGGGGTTTTATTGCGGCTGTGAGCTCCAAAGAGAGACGGCCATGTTGGTTAATTGGTATTTTGTTGTGAACAAGTGAATTGTTGGAGATTTTATGTTCTCCCGCCTTTTTTGGTGAACCTTTAATTTGGAGTCTGCCGAAATAGCAGCTGCTGGTTGAAGCAGTGCATCAGTTGGTGTCAAATAAAAGCAAAACAAAAGTCTTTGGGGTGTTTATATCAAATGTTAGCAAAATATGAGCATGTTTGCATGTTTCCTTGGTTTTCTCTCCGTTGTCTTGGGACATGGGAGGAGTTAGCCTAAATTGTTTTGTGACAGAAATGACTTTTTGTGGTGGGAAAAAAAACAGTCTGAAGCCTCTCTAATCATAATCCTCTGATGAGTAATGGAGATATTCAACCCCAAATGACGCTGTTTTCAGAAATCAAAGTATTTTTTGTTGCCAAAATGCAACCAAACTGGGAGAAAATATGTGATGAGATGAGTCACAAATGAGAACACAAGAACATATCGTGGGTTTTAAACCACAGTCTCCACGGTTAAAGTTCTACATGGGGCCCATTCATCCACCTCCACCCATGAAGCCCACCAGTACAACAGTATTCATACACTGTTGTATTCAAAGAGAGGCAGAGTTTGTGTTATTCAAATTCTTTCTATATCACACAAAATACGAGCAGCCGGTGTTTGAATGAGAGGTAATTAAGTGCCCACGGGAATGGAGGTTAAGGTCAGCATTTAATGATTTTCTTATTCTGTGTGGCATCATGGAACATACTTGCCTTTATGCAGGCAAAATTAATGCAAATATCATGTTTTTGTGTCTTTCAGGGGGGTTTTAAAGTAGAGAATCCCAATGAAGTCAAGGTAAGAAATAAATCAAATGTGCTGTTTATTATATTAAGGTATATCAATGCTGGTAGCAGCGGCGTAATGTCACATTAGTCACAGGAACCGCTGGCTGGCGTCGTGTGCTCTTTGACGCATTTTGCTGTTTAGCAGCGTGTTTAACTCAGTCCGAGCCAGAAATAGATGTAATTTCAAGGAATTTCATACCACAGTGTGTTTTGGCAGCAGGGACTCTCATTCCTCTGAGTGAAACGTAAAGAGGCCTTTTTCTTAATTCTTCATGCTGCAATTGAACTTGTCAACCTTTTACATTATTATTATCAGACAGCACGCGATATGAAGTGATACTGAGCACTACTGAACATAGAATAAAGCATCATTCACACGTTAGATATGTGTTCATTTGGCAAAGAATATGTCTTTAGAAGCTTCAGGTGCTTATTATTCATAGCACAAGTCTTTGAAAGTCCTGCCTAGAATGGAGATGGAGCTGAAAGAGGCACTTCTTAGACCGCAAAGCTGCATGAAAGCGTGTTCCTTTGTGCTCTGCAGGCTGTGGTGTACGAGAAGCCCGGATTTGAAGGCTCCTGCATGGAGATCGACAGTGACATTTTCAGCTTCTGTGACAGCGAGGGAGACTCAGACGCAGAGAATCTGAAGTCTGCAGGATCTCTGAGGATAACCGGGGGACTGTGAGCGCTGGCTTTTTTCCCCTCTGTTTTACGTTGCTCCATTGTGTTCGCCTCCCAGCTGGTAACCGTGGCTTGGAAAAGAGAAAAGCTGTGATTATCTCCGTGCTACTTACCGGCGACATCTCTGCACTTGTGTCCCTCCAGCTGGGTGGGCTACTGTCAACCGGACTTTGAGGGGCAGCAGTTCATCCTGGAGGAGGGCGAGTACCTGGACTGCGGCGAGTGGGGGGGCTCGGAGCCGCTCCTGTCGCTGCGACCCGTCCTGGGCGTGAGTACAAAACCTGGTTGTTCGTGGGAGATTACGAGTTCATAAAGGCGAGGGTTTTTACGACCAAACGGAAAGCTCGTAGATCACGTGACGCAGTGACATTCCAACAGGACGGTCAAACACTCTTAACGGAATCGTGGAGAAAAGACGCAAGAATTTTTACTGGAGGGGCAACTCATAAAAACAAGTAAATGAATAAAAAGTATAGACGATAACACGTCATCTTTATGGAGGTAAAATCTTTGTCTGCGGTGGGAATTGCTGCCTCTTGTTGACACTTTAGCCTCAACCGTCCATAACTATATTTACCATCATAAGGAAAAATGGCACCATTGTTCTTATTAGTCTATAAATGGCTCCAACATACTTTGGCGAATCTAATTTGACATTTTTAGATTCCACAAAGATTTAATCGAAACAACGTCACGAACATTTAATGTCTTCAATCAATTATGAGGCTAAGTTTTCAGCCTTTAATGAGCTGACAGATTGAACATTAGAGCCAGGTGCTTACTTTCCTTCTGGGCTCTTGATAATGATTAGTAATACACGGTAACTTAATATCTGGAAGAACTTGACATAATGTGATAAGTAATGTGATTTACCAGCTATTCCTGAATCCGCTATTGTTTTCTTCTGTCCCTTTCTTAGAACTTCGCGTCTCCACACCTCAAAATGTTCAGCGACAAAGACTTTGGCGAACTGGGGGTCAACATCGAGCTGAGCGTTCCCGTTATCAACGTGGACGACACGGGCTACGGCCTCAAGACGCAGTCGGTGGACGTCATCAGCGGAGTGTGAGTGCCTCGCTCTGGTCAGGCGGGAAAAGCTCTTCCTCATACTCATGTCAGCGGGGTTTGTTCTGCGCTCCCCGTGAGCGACGCGCGGTATGCCGGTAATGAAGCATGGCTGACTTCTACAGATGGAAACATGAGCTGCTTTCTTTAAGACGCATTCCGAGGTTTCTAACCCGCTCATTAGCTGGGAGTTCAAGTGAGCGCTTGTGCCGGAGTTCAGGTGAACGGCTGCCGCGCCCATTGCAGACGAGTCACCGCATGTAACCCGGCCGGTAAATGTTTTGTCCGCCACACCCCACTTCCTGTCAGTCTGGAAGCGTGCTGCCTCTCCAGCTCCCAAAGTCAAATAGCTTATAAGCAGAATTAGCCGTTTTGTTGAGGGCTTATCTCCTGCTTTTCCACAAGTAAACACAACTTGAGGCAAATCAGAGTAATAGGATTCAGAATATGTGGTGCAGAAACCCGGGGGGGACACAAAACACACACACACACACACACAAGTTCGGTGTGCAATCCTAGGCCGAAATCAAAGTCATAAACAACCTCAATCTTGAGGACATTGCTGCTGGCGAGATGTTATCGCCGTCATATTGGACTCGGTCCAAGAACTGTTGGCGCTCATGATGAACGAGCGACACAGACCGCTGGATTCTTGCCGTCAAGTCAAGTCAAACTTTATTTATAAAGCACTTTTTTTTTTTAAAAACTAGCCAAAGTGCTGTACACACAGAACAATAATATAAATAAATGATAAAGAATAATAAATAGATATAAGCTCAAATAGTCAATAAAAATAAAATGCAGTTTTTAACACAGAAAAGGCTCTATCACCCCTCTGTCTGAGCTCTGGCTGGAGGATGATACTTATCAGGTATCAACTGAAACGACCCAGTACCAAGTAGTATCGAAACTGTGACTGTCAAACGATACCTGGAATCAGTTGTTTTTGTATCCAGATTGAGAAAAAAAGACTGTTTCTATGGTTTTACTCTCAGCCAATCACCGTGAGCGTAATTGAGCACTTTCAAATGTATTTGTGTTAAAATCTTTGAATAGGCAAGTTTATTTACATAGCACAATTCAACACAAGGTCACTCAAAGTGCTTTACATAAACATTAAAACCAACAAGACACAAATCAAAACATTCAATAAAAAATGGAAATAGAAATAAAAACACAAATAAGATCAAATGAGACGATGCAGGACAAGAAGAGAGGTCAAATAATTAAAGCACACGTCAAACAGAGTCCAATAGAGTGCAGCAGGCAAGTGTTTAAGAATACGCTGCAGTAAACAATAGTGTTTTTAGCCCTGATTTAAAGGAGCCGACAGTTTGAGCACCTCAGATCTCCAGGTAGTTTGTTCCACAGGTGAGGAGCAGAATAACTGAACGCTGCTTCACCCTGCTTGGTTCTTGTTCTTGGAACACACAGCAAACCAGTTCCAGATGACCTCAGGGGTCTGGATGCTTCGTACGGATCCAGCAGATCCAGCATGTATTTTGGTCCGAGACCGTTCAGTGTTTTGTAGACCAGCAGTAAGATTTTATAATCTATCCTTTGACTCACAGGAAGCCAGTGTAGCCATTTAATGACCGGTGTAATGTGGTCCAGTTTCCTTGTGTTTGTAAGGACTCTTAGGGAGGAGTGGTGACATTTGCAACTGATTGCTTTCTATTCACATGATTAATATATTGAATGAAGTAACAAAAAGTATCAAATGAAGTACTCAATTGGTATCAGTATCATTTTAGATTAGATTAGATTCAGGGTAATGGTGTGGTGTCGAAACTTTTTAACCAATACTCAGCTCTACCGCTCACTAATGAGGAGTTCACGTGACACGTAAATCCGACAATTCGAGTCCAGCGCCTCACGGCCACAGCAGGAAATGAAGTACTCAATTGGCATTGGTATCATCTAGGGGTACTGGTATCGGTACTGGTATTGAACATTCCTAAACGATACCCAGCCCTCATGGCGACAAAGTTATTCCAAAAGATAAGATGGTGCCTGGCCACCACTGTTGAAAACAAGTAACAACATTTTAGAATGAATCCTAAAATGCACTGGAGGCGTGCAGTGCAGGGAGGCCAGTACCGGTGAAATATCTCTTCGTCTTTTTTCCAGCTGCTGTCAGAACATTAAAGACCGTTTGTTTTCCGGCCAAAATTGAACCATGAAAGAGAGAAATGATTCAGTCAAAGGTTGGTGTCTTTACAGACTGTGTGTTCTCTCTCTGTCGTAGCTGGGTCGTGTTTGAGGAACCGGGCTTTTGCGGCGAGTCCTACGTGCTGGAGAAAGGCCTGTACGGGAGCCCGGAGGACTGGGGGGCGCTGCAGCCCAGGATCGCCTCGGCCATGCCCGTGGTGCTGGTAAGAGCTGCCGAAACGGTCCCGCAAGAGGGGAAATTACAAATTATCGTACCAGAAGCTTAAAATGATCGTATTTTGAGGAAAATTATTGCACATACTCGATTTGACCTTTCTAAGGACAAATTATCGTACGTTATGGGATTTTTGGAATTACTGATCGTCACTGTACAAAGGGTGAAATTGTCGTATAGATACGATAATTATCATATGTCAGGCAATGCTGCACTGAAACCTGAGCCAGGGGGCAGAAACGTGCCGCCACGCTGGCATCAGACGGGTAAATCACTCTGCATGTGGAAGCAGTGGGCTTTCACTTCCTCTGATGATCCGGTTTGGCTCGACTCGGCGTCACTCGGCATGTGACCAGTCAGGCGTGAGTCAGAATCCGAAATATTTTCATTTGCGAAATAAGTGAACCCGAAACAGACCAGCCCTTCATGTCTTCTTCTGGAACATGTGATACAGACCGGCGGAGAGAGAGGAAAATATGGGGAAAACACATGTCATAAGACCCAATGTGAAAACATGTTAGATCACCAAGGTGACTCATCAGGAAGCTTTCAAACCAGATGGTTGCTGCCCAGCGCCTGCTCACCAGGACACCACAGAATAGAATCATAGAAAAATAGAAATTGGACGATCGATAACCCAGAATTGAAAGCAGCTACAAAATTCGATAGAAATGTGGACGTCTCAAATAGTGCAGTTATTACCTTGAAATAACCACAATGCTGCGTTTCTGAAAAAGCTTAACTCGGCAGTTCAACAAAAGAAAACAGTCTAAGCGTGGACAAATCGTGGCTATAAAACCGCTCAATGTGATACTGATTGCAATTAGATTCAGTGTGTGTGTGTGTGTGTGTGTGTGTATGCGTAAACAAGTCTGATTAAGCTTTCATTTCCTTCCAGGATGATTTCGAGAACACAGCAAAGTTCAAGGTAGGCAATGATGAGGTTTTAACAGTGTGTGCGATTCTGTGTGTGAGGGTCTCCCGAACTGCCATCTCATTGTGTGTGTGTGTGTGTGTGTGTGTGTGCCTCAGGTGCAGCTTTTCTCCGAGGCGTGTTTCCAAGGCTCCGTCCTCGTGCTGGAGAACAGCGTGGCCTCCCTGCAGGACGGCTTCTCCGTGGGCTCCTGCAAGGTTCTGGTGGGCAGGTGAGTGACGCCGCTCGGAGGCAGCGGTCGCCGCGGGAACGGTGCAAGCCGGCTGCATTGAGTTATTTGTAGCTCTCCACGATCGATTTATCATCACATTCCCATATTACTTTAATGTGACAAGACAGATGAGCGTCAAGACAGCGAACGGCAGCATTAGTTTCAGCCCATCTCTCTCCAACTGCCTGTTTTAAGGTTTTTCTGTCGCTTTTATGTGTCTAAAAAGTGTTAAATCTTTCAGCTGGCTGGCGTTTGAAAGCCGGGACTTCACCGATAGGATGTACGTGCTGGAGGAGGGGAGCTACCCGGACCTGAGGGCGATGGGCTGCACAACCGGCGCCATCATGTCCTTGCAGACTGCCGGCTTTGTAAGCTCCTCACACACTCCTTTCCTTCATATCCGCCTCTGACGGACCCGCGATTTCACAGTTGTTTGGAGCTCGTGCATCGTTTGTAGGGGTGTCTTGGATCGGATTATATCTGCCTCCATCTAAAATCTCCACTATAAGCTGTTAAGGTTATTTTTCAGGGTCTTCTAATTTGTTTTTATATTTATTTAATTTAATTGTAGAAAATTCTTATGTTGAAGGTTAAAATATATGTCACCTATTGCTTAATAATAAGTGGGTCAGTTTGAGTAATATCACTTGATCAAGCCTTTTCTAACATCCCATACTACAAAATGAATAACCAAAAGTATGTATGATTGGTGCTGATATTGTATCGGATCGATATCGGTATCCGTCAGTACTCAAGGCTGCAATATTGGTATCGTTTTGAAAGCGAAAAAGTGTGTTATTTCTCATGATACTTGATGGACAAGCAACCATTTAAGAGCGGGTAGCGAGCAGCTGCTACAAACAACACAAACACTTAACAAGCATCTGTGAAATAGTTGGAGCTTTTTGGGGACAGTCGGATAATCCTCTCTGGAACACACGACCCGATGCTCTGTTCCTGCAGGTGATCCGAGCCCGGACTCCGAGAGACTGTTCATTACCTGCTGGAGTTGAAATTATAATGACAGTTGTTACGAACTGTGAATAATTGCAGTCATTACGCAAGAAAATGTCAAAGAAATTCCTGCACAAATATTCAGCTCCGTTCATCGAGTCGTTATGAGTGAGCT
The DNA here is from genome assembly GCA_903171835.1 of Mullus surmuletus. NCBI lineage: Eukaryota > Metazoa > Chordata > Actinopteri > Syngnathiformes > Mullidae > Mullus > Mullus surmuletus. Next base: position 113,181 of record CAESWR010000094.1, on the reverse strand, counting down.
AAAGTATCAATCTAGAAAAGTGCCGATCCGTCACAATTATCGCAGCCCCCAGACGGCGCAAAGGTAGAAATCTTTTATCCTAAGCGACCTGCTGCTGGCCGCCCACTTGATGTACTTTCCCCCCCCCCCTTCTCCACAGGAGCTCTCGCTGCCCTCCATCACTCTCTTTGAGCGCTGCGGTCTGCGAGGGAAGAGGGTGGTTCTGACGGATGGATGTGTCAACCTTCAGCTGGCTGGAGGCTGCAGCCGCGTCCAGTCCGTGCTGGTGGACGGAGGCATGTGAGTACGCAGAGGTGTCGAGCCGCCAGTCAGCCGGCCAGCGTGGGTTTGACAGTTTCATGCATGACGGCCTGTGTGTGTATCTGTGTGTGTGTGTGAGACCAAACCCACTCGGCTGTCAGGAACATGTGAAAATGAGCTCTTTTTTGGGGGGGGTTTCCACTCACATGTCAATCAGTGGCCTCTGCTGGTTCTCAGGGAACATCTGCGTCTGCAGCCTCTTTCTTCTCAAACTGTCAAAGTGACACATGAAATATTTTTCTCAGGCTTTTTGGCAGCGACCATGTAATCCTTTGTCTGCGCGAAACCACACCCATGTAGTAACCGCGGGTGTTAAAACATGATAATAACTGGCAGACAAAATGCGGCACTTCAAGTTAATGAAGGAGGATTTAGAGCCTTGAAACCCAGACAATAATTATAGTCCCACGTGTGCAAACAGCGTTATATGCTTTGACCAGGGTTTGAATTACGCAGTGGCATTCGGGGAGGGGGTGGGGCGTTTGTCGCCAAAAAAGCTGTGTCAAGTGGCCCATCAGCCACTCACTAGTATCGGTATTTGATAGTTTTCAGGTAGCGACCGAAACAACCCAGTACCAAGTAGTATCGAAACTGCACCTGTCAAACGATACCTGCGATCGATTGTTTTTGTACCCAGATCTCGAAAAAAAAAGACTTTGTATGGTTTTACTCTCAGCCAATCACTTTGAGCGTAATTTCAGCATTGAGCATGTATTTGTAAAAATCTTTGAATGGGGAGGAGTGGTGACATTTGCACAACTGATTGCTTTCTATTTGCATGATTAATATATTGAATGACGTAACAAAAAGTATCAAATGAAGTACTCAGTTGGTATCAGTATTGTTTTATGGTATCGAACATTTTTTAATCATACTCAGCCCTCCCGCTCACTAACGAGGAGTTCAGGTGGCCTCGTAAATCCGACAATTCGACTCCAGCGCCCCCACGGCCACAGCAGGAAACGCGCAGTCGTGTTAAGAAAAATGAAGATTAATGAGCAAAGAAACACACACAGCTGTACACAATAGAGTTTTCATATTGTCTTTATACCACCTTAGACAGGTATTTTGATTGTAATTAATCCGCCAAAAGAGAAAAAATCTACTTTTTGCACCATTATCATTCAATTTTTGTTGAAAATCTGATATTGCGACAGCCCTCATTCCAACACTGGTTTTGTCTAAGAGCGTGTGCGGGTTATGGGCCGCAGAATGCCGGGTCAGCGTGTCTCGCCGTGACAGCTGAAGATAAGATGGAGGTGCGATGGAAACCTGCTGCTGATGTGCGAGATTCGGCCCGCGGGTGCGAGCTCTCGTGGAGGAGACAAAGCGCTCGCAGTGAGCCGCCTGCTCGCCGCGCACATTCCCGTCTCCGGCTGAGAGGGGGCTATCAGGGCGAAATAGGGCGACAGCAAGACACGGCACACTCGAGGAGATTGCAGGAAATCAAGGCCTCAAGGCTGAGCGTGAGATGCGAGCGAGGACGAGAGGAGAGTGTCAGAGTGCATCACAAACAAGCAACACATAGGGATGGAAAGAAACAATCGAAACGGAATTGAACCGGCAGGGGGGGTAACTCAGAGCAGGTCAAAGGTCAGGCTGAGAGTGAGAGAAGCCCCGCCGCTTTGACTCATTTGTATGTGTTTCCTTTATTGCCAGGTGGGTTTTGTACGAGGGTATCAACTATCGAGGGACTCAGGTGTTACTGCGACCGGGCGAGGTGCCCGACTGGCACCAGCTCAGCAACTGGAAGAAGATCGGATCCCTCCGCCCTCTTCTGCAGGTACACACTCCTCAAATTCAACCGTTTGCTGCACCAATGCACACACCGCGTGAGTATTTGCAGAGGGAATTATACAGTTGAATGCATCACCACCCCCAGCTATTAACAAAAACAACAACAATCAATCCTCCACAGTTTAATAATGCACATTATGCAAATGAAGCAGAAGGTAATGAAATGTGTTCTCTGGTGTTCATGTTTCTACAACAGATAGAAACATTTCTAGCTGTATAATTTGCCGGTTTCCTAAAGGGTAGGTTATAGCCGGTCACCAAGGTAACAGCACAAGACCAAATAAGAGGAAGAGGAAGAAAAGACGGTCCATATAACAAAAAAATGGGGGAAAAGGAAAAATATGTCAGACAAGTAGTAACATAGTCAGACAAGATCAAAGTGGGATGGAGGACTGAAAAAATTGGAAAGATGGACAAGAATGCGAGGACACTGAATAACAAAGAGGATCTCTGAAGTTCTGAGTCGGGGAAGATGTTGAGGAGGTGAAGCAGCACAAAATTAGCACAAGATTAAGTCTGTCGTCTGTGTTCAGCTGTAACCGGGCCAGGTCGACTCTTCACGAAAACAACAACAACAACCGGCGTCATTAATTACACACTCGCTTATTATTCTGGAAATAATGAGAGTAATTACAACATAATGAACACGGGCAAGGCAAGTTTATTTGTGCCGCAGCCTTCAGTAACACGCCAACCCAAGGCTCTTTAACAGGAAGGCGTGTTTGTGTGTTTCGAGCAGAACCAGGTGCACTTCCGCCTGAGGAACAGACTAACGGGTCTCATGATGTCAGTGACCGGAGACCTGGATGACGTCAAACTGCTGCGGATCCAAGAAGTCGAGGAGAACGGCGGCTTGGAGCAGATCTGGTTCTACCAGAGCGGGCATCTGCACTGCAAGGTAGCAGAAGCTCTCACCTTGCGCAGTTCGCCGAGGTGGAAAAGCGAAGCCGCAGAGTGAAAAAGATGTGTGTTTTGCAGCTGCTGAGCGAGTGCTGCCTGAGCCCGAGCGGCAGCGTGACGATGGCGGGGAGCCGGCTGGGTCTCACGCCGGAGCAGGACGACCAGCAGCACCTGTGGAGCATCGTGCCCGAGGGCTTCATCCGCTACACCGCGGGCGCCGATCTGGTGCTGGAGGTCAAAGGTGAGCCCCCGCCTGTAGCCGCACGCTGATTTAAATGGAGTGGGAGAATGCCGGGATGGAATGGTAAAAGCTTTCACGGATGGAGTGCAACACTTCAAGGTTATATAGAGTAATAATAATAAAGAGTCAAGTTCCGCCAACCTGCTGCTTTTTGAAATGTTTTTCCAAGGTTCGACTTAAAAGCACATTTATTATCGCTCATTTCTTAATGACTGCTGTGTGCACATCCTTGGCAATAACCATGGCGGGATTTGTTTGATCATTTTAGTACACAGCTGTGGAATTTTATTTATCCCTCACCTGAGCGGCTTCAGGTAATTTCTGACACTTTTTTCAGTGGCACCCAGACCTACTGATGACTCATGTTAGGATCAAGCAGCTACTGCGTTTCTATTAGAGGATTAGAGCACCAGTTTGTTTGCATCACTGTCAATCAGTGACACCTGGTGGACTAATCAATGTTACTGTGTGAGGCAAAATCCACTGTCAGGAGACGCAGATTTTCACTTTTTAAACTGCATAGCAGTCTTGTTAATCTGATCGGTCAAAGCAGGTGACGCCCACCCTGAGTCGTGGATCTGCTCAAGGTTTCTTCATAAAAGGGAGTTTTTCCTCGCCCCTGTGCTTGCTCGCAGTGCAATATGTTGGGTCCCTGTTTCATAAGCACCACTGTGTGTGTGTTATGGCACTGTGTGTACATCCTTATAAAGCACTGTCTAACCATGTTTCATAAGTGCTCTATAAATAAATATTAATATTATAGTAAATAAATCAAAACAGTGATTTTAAATGAGGACTTTCTCTTAAGGATGTAATTGTACCTATTTTAAGTTAATCACTCTTTAGCTAATGAAGTTAAAAGTGATCATGTGGTTTGTTTTTTTCCCTAGGTGGAAATCACTACGACAAAAACCAAGTGATTCTCAACACGCTCGATCCAAACAAACTTCAGCAGAGGTGGGACGTGGAGGTTCTTTGACGAGCGGTCAGAAAGGATGACTAATTTCCGGCTCTGCTGCCGGCCCGGTTCTGCAGCTGCGCGAGATGCTCGTGACGCACATTGTCTGAGTCGGCTGGACACTGGCGTTTCCACCTGGAGAGAGCTGCGGGATTAATCCGTAAGAATGTATTAACACCCACTGGACATGCAAAACGCGATGTCGGGACCAGAGTGGATTAAATTAAACTTCCATGAGTATCTATCAAGGTTAATATTCGCTGAAAGATTGTTTTGCCTGGAGTTTAATTAACTTAAACAGTGTTAACACTTTTTTTCATCTTTTTCTATGCATTGTTATAATATCGAACTTTCCAGCAACCAAAAAATACAACTTTACTTATCAAGTTGTCTCTTTATTTTGTGTAATACCCATTTCCCCCCAGAACAATAAAAGTATTTTTGTCAATAAATTTACTAAACAATTTTTCAGTAAATGTGCATGCACTTAATATGCGACAGTACCAAACAGCTTCCTTCTTTGCAGCTTCCTTAAGGTTTGCAGCTCAATTTGTGTTGCTTTCACACGACGTTGAGGTACAGTGTAACAGTGGAGGTTTTCTTTCTAATAACCAGCAAGAACCCGCAATACGGAAACAAAGAGACAGCCACTCTCCTTCCACCACTCTGCATCAGCCGCTACCATTTATTGATAAAAGATTTCCAGCTGGCTTTCAAAGACGTTGTTTTTGTTCCTGGCTGTAATGAGCCGCTGGATGCCGACCTGAACAGTATTTATTAGTCCACACTCTGTGATTATAGTACGTTCACCCTGACGTAACCGCAGAACAACTCCCGGCACCTTTGGGGATTGTCGGAGACGGTGCGGGGGGGGGGGGTGCAAGCTTTAACAAGAACAACAGTCTCAGATAAGCTCGGGTCACGCTTTCCCTCTGCTGTGCTGCAACAGAAGCTCGGATCTCTCGGGGGAGCAGTTGGAGAGTCACTGTGTGAAGCATCGCAGCAGCTTAACTCACTCAGAAGTTGTTACATATGCTTTGCTGTCTCTTGCTCCTCTGGTGCTGCAGTCTGTGATGGACCACTCGGCTCCCCCTCCCCCTCCCCCTCCCCATCCTCCTCCTCCTCCCCCACAGACACCCTGACGACCGTCTTCCCTCTGGCGTGGCCCTGCTCCAACTTCTGAAAGGCCTGCGGCACCTGGCTGAATGGGAACTGGGCCTCCACCACTGGCAAGATCTACCATGAGCAAGCAGAAAGATAAAAAAAATAATGAGGAATCAGCGTTTTTATAATATCGGGAAAGTTTGCTTCTGAATACGTAAATGGTGGAGCTCGACGATGAGGCGTCAGCATTCAAGGAGCGCATCGTTGTTATGGGTGAAGCTCAAGTCGACTTGTGCTGACTTCGCACGTGGGTAAGGTGAGATTGCTCGGCCTGTCATGATAACTGGATGACATATTGTCCCCCAAAAGATTGTCGATAAAATATTATTGACAACTTTATTTTGAGATCATCTTTTAACTAATGTAATGATAATATTGCATAATAATGCAAGTACACCCTTTAAAAAGCGAAAAACTACATAAACATACTAAACATTTCTCAAGAATGTTTAACATTGTCATTGGAATGTCAAGAAATTTTCACGAGGCTCACTGTTCGTGTGCTAGCAGCCCCGCCTCCCCCAATGACACAAAGAGACTGGATGACTGACAGGAGGGTTCACTCCATTTATTCCGATGGAACCAACGCGCCCTTGTGCCGAGACCGATGCACAGAGTGAACCCTCTTGGCATCAAGTCTTTTTGGTGTTGGAGATGAGGAAAACAAACATGCACGCACATAGCAATATGTTGAGGCCGCCAAAATTATCGGTTTTGTTGTGATTCATCGTGCGATTAATTGATTTATTGATTATTGTGACAGGCCTTGACGTCGCTAGTACCTAAAATGTGTGTTAGGAGTGGCAGCGATAAGCTTTGAGCTAAAGACAGTCAGAAAACATCAGGGTATCAAATATCAGCAGTGAGTCAATATCGTGCATGGCTAATGTTGTTCGTGTTAAAAGTTCCCAGCGCTCCATCATCTTTGCTTTGATGGCATCTGGAGCGGCAGAGCGAGGGAGGGGCGCAGAATGTGATGAGTGCTGGAAAATCCTGAGCTGGTTCCACCTCGGCGGCGGCCGGGCTTGTTATTTTGGTCAGCATCTCTGTCCGCTAACAAAGAATGGCGAGTGTCACACTGGAAACCGTCCACACTTCTGACTGAGAATAGGATGAGCCAGGAGAGAGAGTGTGTGTGTGTTTGAGTGTGTGTTTGTGCAGGTGGACTATATGTGTGTGTGTGTGTGTGAGTGTGTGTGAGTGTGTGTGTGAGCGGCTTCCCGCCACTGCTCTGAATGTGCAGCACACTCTAAGCCCCCCGGGACAAAAGCGGCAAGGTCCCCCCGCACGCCATTGCGAATGGCTGCTCAGCACTGTGTAAAAAAAAAAAAAAAAAAATCCATTCACCCGCTCCTGGCGCCTGGCTCGATTGCCAAGTGGCCTGCCGCACACGCCGCCGTCCGAGCGAGCAGCGCAGCAGGAATGCCACACACACACACACATACAGACCCCCAAACAAAGCAGCAGGGGAGGCTTGAACACAGGCGTGTGTGGAATCCCTGGTATGTTTGTATTCCATCTGCTGTATGATTTCCACACCTGCCTGCACCCCCCCAATGCCACGCTGATGAGCAAATGAGGATTTTCTGTCTCCACAGTCCGTCACACGTGCTAATGAGAGTGTGTGTGTCATCCTGGTATAGTGAGGGAACACGTTACCTTCCCAGCATCCACCAGCCTGCTGATCTCATCCAGGGCGGGTCCGTCTGGAGCGTAGAATCCCCAACGGTAGAAGCCTCCGTTTGACAAAATATTCTAAGTGGAAGGGGGAAGGAGAGAGAGAGATGGCAATAATTAGAAGTCAGACACCTCCCAGGGAGGAAGAACACACACACAGATGATTTGTGGGTAAAATAAGGAAGCATGCAAGCATCTTATTTCTCTATTTTCACAAAGGCTTGGTACAAATATTGTTTGAGTCAGTAGTATATTTAATAAGATGAGCCCATATATGGATTGCAGATAGTGGTATCTGCTGATATTTTTTGTAGTGGCTGCCATGATAACACAAACGGATTTTGGTGGTTTATGATGTTTGGGGGGGGGGGGGGGG
>CAESWR010000094.1:90912-101583 GCA_903171835.1 Mullus surmuletus | reverse complement strand
TTAATACTAAATATAGAGGACGTTTCAAGAGTTATGAGGGGAAAACTAAACAGTACTTCCAATCATTGAAGGTATATTTTCTATCATTTGTGCAGATGAGGCCCCATCAGTGTATCAGGCCTGCATACACAGGCCTTTCAACAACCAATCAAGTCCATTCATTCTCTCCCTGTCACCCTCCTCTCCTTACGAGTGTGTGAGAAAGTAGGTTTGTCTATAAAAAGGTGTGTAACGTTCCAACCTCATCTCCAGGCGCGAAGTGGGCCACCTCAGCCCCACAGTCCACCACCACGCCGGACACGTCACGACCCAGGATGAGAGGGAACTCACTGTCGTCGTCCTCACTGCTCACCAACGACATCGGGTTTCTCCTCAGCTTCAGCATCTTAGCGCCATAACCACCTGAAACCCAGAAGGTGATGAGTTCCATCACCACAAACCACTCAGTGTGTGTGTGTGTGTGTGTGCTGCGTTCAAGGGCACTCACCCCTCATTGAGAGGTCAAGGGGGTTGATGCTGGCCGCCTGGACTTGGATCATCACCTCACTGGGAGACGTGACACTGGCCATGCTGGCCTCTTCTGTGTACCTAAGCACTCCGTTGGAGCCATACTGGTCGATGACCCACGCTGACATGCGAGCCTGGAGCCTCGCAGCCGAGCTGCACAAGTGTCTCCTCGGGCGCGCAAAGCACCATGGTCCTGCGGCTAACGTTCTGGTGCAGCCGCCGCCGCCCGCTGCTGCTCTCACGCCGAACATGTGCAGGAGTCTGGCGGACGCCATTGCTGCGAGAGGAGCGTCCTTCCGCCTGGTTGTGTCTACAAGGTCAGCTTTTCATACATAACGCGGCGGCGTTCGCGAGGACGCCCGCCGCTGCGGGAGCTAGCCGGCTAAGCTAGCAGGGCAGCTACAGCCGGGGCTAGCATGGCAACCGTTTTTTTTTTTTTTTTCCCGCAAGCCGGTAACACGTGTGTAACGGGCGGGTTGTGTAACGGCGACGTTCGAGTACACGTTACTGTTTGAAGCGAGCGATGTATTAAGCTGTCAGTCGGGAAACGGTGGCAAAAACACCCCCCGCAACGCCTGACAGCCTTGTGTTTGGCTAATGGCTACATAACAAGCTAACCGCTGAGCCCACGTTAACAGCCAATCAGAGCGCTGTACCACAAGATTCTGGCCAATGGGGTGAGAGCTTGAACTCTGACGTACACCAATAATAACTTCCAGTGTTGTATGTTTTATTTTGTTGATGTTATTGTTGTAATATGGTAACGCATGACATATTTTTTCCAAAAAAGTACTTTTTGAATAAATTCTGATCTATTGTTTTGATAGAAAAAAAGCAAAAAAGGCTTGCTGTGGTTGAATATGTACATTGATGAACATTTTTTGCAAACATGTTGTGGATATTTATGTAATCTGATGCTACAATGATTTTACTTCATTTAAATTGCAAATGCATGTTGATAGTTGGATTCCACATGTAGTTTTTGTTGTACCATCGTGCCTATATGAGCATTATTCATCCATTTATCAATATCTAATTAGGTTTAGCAACTTCTTTCACATATACATAGTTTATTTTAATTAGAAATAGTCAAACAGAGAATCAGTTAGAATATAGCAACGTAATTATTTCTCAAGGGGTTTGGAAAAGTTCTGCAAAAAACTATTATTATTATTTGAGAATATAACATAATGATGGTGACAATTAATATTTTTATCCGCATAGATGGTAACAAACTAATAACAACAAGAACAGACCGAAAGCCAATCAGAGGAGAAAGAAGCAAATTGCTTCATTAAGACTCAAACCCCACTAATTGTGTTTCAGTGTTAGTCTGTTATCATAAAAATGCAAGTGCACATGAAAAAATCAAAAGACAACATTCTTGAGAGGCGCACTCAATGGCAAAGTGACCGCTGAGTGCTTCATCAGCTGGAGACAAAAGGGTGGAGACACATGGCAGTGTAGCAGAGGCTAATGGACAGGGTGCAGATCTCCCATGAAAACCTGCGGTGAATGGGAAGAAACATTATCTATTTATTGCAGCACAACCCACAGGGGATTGTTTTAAAGATTACGTGATTCTTCACAGCTATAACATGGCATCATCTTACGAGTGTATGTCTCAAATACTCATCAGGGAAATGTGGTCATAAACAAGGTATAGATATGAACTATAACTTATTCTTAAACTGAGAATCCCTGCTTTCACCACACATTCAATTGGGTTTAGCGCGACCAAGCAGGGTTCTTGTACAGAGAAGCAACACGTAGAGGCGTCTTAGTCACCTCATCTTATTCTGATTATAGGCCGATGAAATAAATACAACAAATCACACTTGTGTCATGCAAATGACATCACCCACAAGAGAGCTGATGCGACCGAAGGCAGGGAGGTGAGGAAAAGAGAGGGGCCGAGGGGCTGTGGCCTGTATGATTATGATTCAGCATGAAACGAGGCAACAAAAACAGCACTGTCATTATGATCAGAGCTCCCAGGGGAAAGAGGACAGACTGGAAACTGGGTGCTTTGTCTGTGCTGGCTCATTACAGTGCCTCTGTCTAATGAATTATACCCCTGGCTGTTGCTCAAATTTTACATTACTGAGAATTTGAATTACTGAGCATGGGGCAGGGGCTCATCCTTCAGGCAGCAAGTTGAAATAACCACTATTGACAAATTTGCCCTTTGCCTCGCTCCCCAAGCCAACGCTGGAGTGAATGCGACGGCAGTGTGTGTTAAAATGCAGTTGTAGAGAGGGTCACTCTTTTTCAGAAACATCAGGATTTCTAGGTCTCCTTTGCACCTTGGGACCTGTGACCCAAATCTTCTGCTCGCTTATAGCTTTGATCTAAATTCATCTAGTGGTCTTGAGGAAACAGCACTGCGAGAGTCCTGATGAAGGGGGCTCTGTTACCTACATCCCCCATTTCCGAGCAGCTTTTTAGCATCTTTCACACGATTTGCATCTTTCACACAACGATGATGTATAACATTCCACAATCGCCCTCTTCCCTTTTAAGTTCTTCCCAGAATAAAACAAACCAATTAGGTGACAAATCTCCAGATGCTTGGCACAGCACCGCCAAACAGCCTCCCTGCAGCGAGGTTGGGCCTGAATGGCCTCTCGCCGCTTGGATAATGATCACACAAGCCTTGTTTATTATGTGACCGAGCTGCGTCTTCTGAGCCACGACAGGGAGGAAAGCAAAGGGGACCTCTCTCACTCGCCCGCTTCCGATAATATATTTTTAGAGTGAACGACTGCTCTCTCTCCTTGGAAACTGCCCCACTTTGTCTCGGGCAGGTCAGACGCTGTGCGGTGGAAAGCAAAAGGTAAAGGGTAACACAAAACACTGCCCCTGTAGCTTGTATATCAACCCCTTTGGGATGAAAACTGTGTCAAATTAACCAGCCCTTTATTTCCCTCCCGCAAGCTGAGCACATCCCTGCTTTGTGTACACAGGAGAATGTGTAATGAGCTTAGCCCGGGGGTCAGGCGAAAAATCCACTGATATAATATTGCATTTTTTACAGCCACTTTCCCATATTTTGTGCAGTTTAATGTGGGCATTAGCAAGGGACAATGATATATTTTTAATTTATATTAACCTTCTCCTTTCCTCATCTGTCTTAACAAGAGTTCCCTTTAACCCAGACAGCCAAATTTTATGAAAATAAGTCGAGGCCTGAAACATAAATAGAAGAAGCTTCTGATGTGGACATTTTCTTTCATTTCTCCACTAACAAGAGAGGCTCCTTCTGCTCAGCATGATGCTCTCGGGGGAGTGGGTGTGGCGTTGTTGAGCCCTTAAAAAATGCCAGGTGATTAATTGATTCCATTCTATTGAATTCAGCTGCATGTGATTTGCTGTGAGCTGAACCCTCGAAAAAAAAAACGAGGCCGAGCATCTGAATACTTGCACACATGCGCTACTTTTGTACACGGGAGCCACAGCGGCGCTCTGTTGCTCATCTCCCAGATAGCATCTTATCTACAAGCATCCTCCTGACTGCGAGGACAGCAGTAGAAGCATAAAGCACCATTCAGTGGCTGTTTATCCTAGGGATTAGGACAAATGATACCGCATCTGCTGATGTCAGAGTTATTCCTGTCAGTTTAAAATTCAGGTTGTTATACTTTAATCGCTGCTATTTCATCTAATATTTCATATGATTGGAGCAAATTAAAGTCCAGTATTTTTGCCATTCATTTGCAAATATGCAAACAAGTGTACTCACACACGTTCTTTTGATGGGGAACGTGAGGAGCGTCTTTGTTTAACTTGAATTGCGAGCAGCTAAGTCCTAGCTTTCTAAAAACATGTACATTTGATGTTTTCATGAAGATGGATGAAAAAATGAATGCTTTCATTGTGTTAACCAATGTTGAACACCTTAAAGAGAAATCTATGATGTTGTTCAAATATGGTCCAAGATGCAGTCAGTTGGGTAGCAGAAATAAAAAAATAAATTGTACTCTAGTGTAATGAATCTGCCCTGAAATTAAAACTTGCTATCTCTTGGCCCCGAGCTGCACTCCACTATCAGTTTCTGTGAAAATAAATGTGGTGTAATAGTTTTCAGATAAACATAAGCAATATCTGATTTATTATGTTTCCGCTCTTCTTCTAAGGCTACAACATGCTGGGTGCCTTATAAATTCAGTCAGCAGCACCCTGCCAGTGTCTGAGTCATTGTCTTTGGCAACACAAGCATCTGCAAAGGCACCATTAGACATTTAAAGACACTATCCAGACTGCACCTTCACTCCCCCCCACCTCCCCGAAAAAGTAATCTGTATTGATTCAGTGATTAAAGCAGTGAGAAAGCATTTAAAGTATTTATTCAAAGAAAGATCATTTATATCCTTACTGTATGCTTTTTTGTATTAAGTCCAGCCAACTGGTTATGATTCATTAGTCTGTTAATGTCTGTCTTCCAGTCAAAGCAAAACATTGCTTTATAAAATAGCATTATTTGCAGGACGTATCCCTCTCCTCTTTAAAAATGACCAGTAATAAAAGAACACTCTCAGTGATGATGTCGCACACAAGCAACATCCAAAAGTCAATGTGTCTGAACTGGATAAAGATATATATTTTGGGCTGATGTGTGGGAAAGATAAAGCAACTATGAACAAGCACCAATGAAAGAAACAACAACAACAAAACCATACCATGATTAACATTCGAAAAATTGTATTCCATCATTAAATAAATCCTGCATAAATTAACATTATTACAGTTTTAGGAAAAAATCACTTTCAGAAACATTGTTAGAACGTGTTAAACAATGAAAGATGGACAAACAACCGGGCACTTTATTCAGCCTCCAGTATCTTTCAAAAAACAGAACAATTATCTCACTTTACACCTGCAGGGATTTAATGTTCCTACGCCTCACAATTCCTCTGCCAGATATTATTCCTCTTTCACAAGTACAACTAAACTTTTCCACTTTTCCAGTGTCTCGCATCTAATTGGGCAGACGTCTGAAAATGAACCACATTCATTATACAAATGTCAGTGCCTGCTGGTGGAGTGTAGGAAGAAGAGAGGGCTGGGAGGAGGAGCGGAGGGGCTGCGGGTTGAGCTGACAGCCTGCTAATGAGATATCATCAAGGAAAAAGGGGGCCCCAGTCCAGTTAAGAGACACAATTTCTAACATAGCAGTTGGGTGTATGGGTGAGGGGGGGGGGGGGGGTGTTATCATCTCATGTTATCTTGTAGTTTTGTGATCATAAACCACCTCCGTCTCTCCATTCTCACGTACAAGGCTGGTTTTTAAATTGAATGGACCAGTATTATAAAAAAGTCCGACCTTAGCAGAGATCCCATGTAAAATTCTATAGGGAGAGAAAGGATAAGGCGGAAGATGTGAAAGCTAATATGCTTGTTTCCATTGTGGTCCTCAATAGAGAAGCTGTCGGACGGATTTCAAACTAAGTAAAGAACAGAGACACCATTAAGGGCTTTTTTAGTCCATGATAGAACAGCTTTTCATAGTTCCTCCTTGTGGCATACAAATGTGGGTCCCTAACCTCGCCAAAGATAATAAGAGTTAAGAGATGCCCTTACGTTTGTCAAGATGAAGAGATATCTTGAGGTCGCTTAGCCATCAGTTTATCTATGTAAACAAAGACTTTGTTGTTTTTTCAGTGAAAGGTTCAGAGTTGATGCCAGATACAGGCAGCCTAAAGAAAGATCCCAAATGAACAGGCTAAATATTGACTTAATTAAGGGAATAAAGAGGCCCGAGGCTGGTACCATGTGGATTTCCAATATCTCTAAGTCCATTCTGACTTTTTTATGTGATGGGCTACCGATTACTAGTCCCACCTAGCTTCTTTTGAATGGGATATTTTATTACTTCCACACATGAGAATTTGGTTTGAACCTCATTCTAACCATGAATAAATAAACAGAGAATATTAAATTGATGGATTTCTTATCAGCAATCTCAGTTGCCGGTGTTCTTCACCACCATTATAACCACCAACTCTTATCACTTATCCTTGTGTGGTGTTTTTGTCAGAAATTGTGTTTAAAGCTTCTAGAGATTTGAAAGGAAAATATAGTGTGTCTTCCATTTGCCAGTCAAATTCACTCACAGTGCTTGTTTACATTACATGGGAGCAGGAATGTAGGTGTGAGGGCGTCACGAACAGGAGGTGCAGCCTCATCCCAGCATAATTTCATTTGAGATATTTTTGGTTTATTGTGACTTGAATAGATCTCTTATTTGTATATGCGTCATAAAGACTCATAATCATTTATCAAACTCAATACCAGCATTGAAACTGACAGGAATATTAGGATTAGTGTTTGCATGCATGTCTGCTACTATTGGACTTGCGGATGAGACACTTGGTCAAAGGCTGAAAAATGTCACATTATGATTCGTAAATCCAATAACACGGTTTCCAAAAATATAAACTACTCTTCATACTCTAATTTCATATTGCAAAATGCAAAACTGTTTAACTATGACTGTTTTCCTTTTAAAATAACATTTTATTTCATATAGTATGTATGGTAGCACATTGCATTCAATTAATGAAAAAAAATTAGACACCTTATCTCATAATGACGAGAACATTTCTCGTCATTGCGAGATCAGGATCTCATAATTATGAGATGAGCCACTGCTTCACTGAAAACCACTAACTGCACATCACAGAGATGCCCGCACAGTGTTTACATTCTCATATTAATTGTTGTGTCTTTGTGCTCAGATCGCAAAAAGAAAATACGGAGAAGGCAGATATGTTCGCTTTGTTTACTTGAGTTTCCGCACTAGCACAAAAGCGGAACTGATCACATGGTCGGGAGCCGGATATGACATGTGGATGACGTAATATTGTACTAATAAAATAATATTGTCAATACATTACATTAATACCATACTCATGTTTTAGAAAGAGCGTGTCTCAAACCGAGAAGGTGGTAATAGCAGATTAACTGCTTACGAGATAATTTCTCATAATTACGGGATCTTTATAAGGTGTCAAAAAAATGTATCCAGTGAATGCAATATGCTTCTGTAAGTTTGACTTTGTTATCAAAAGATCTTTTGGTTCCCCTTTGTCGACAGTTGAATAAATGTTCTTTTTAAGCTCTTGGCAAATCATATAAAAATGCCAATTTCTTCAAAAATGACCCCGTTAAGTGTAAAAGAAACATCTGTTCCACCTGAGCGGGGAGAAAAGCAGTAAATCCACTGACACATCAGAGTCTGGGCTGCATCCTGCGTCAGGGGCCTTGAGATTCCAAATCAGCTGCGTACAACTTCCCGACTAACAGTGTTTGAAATTCCATGTATCTGGACCGGCCTTGTAATAGATGTCAAAACATTGAATTGAATCCACAAACCACAATTAAAATCACTCCTCACTTCATGCAGCAGCAGCAGAGTCAGCAGATCCGAAAAATTCCAGCTGCTCTGCAAAGGTTAGCTAACTGATTGCTTGTGTTTCATGTATGAGCAACCTGAGACACCGTTCAATCAAGTGGTGCACCACAACGGGCAGGTAATTAAATTCAAAAGCAACATGAATTCAATCAGGAACACCATATCAGGATTCAATTACCGTCTACCTGGCGAGAAGTAACAGCTTTTATACGTTTTTACAAGAGTCAGTCAAAGTTCGATGTACAAAAATGAGACCATAGACACCAAACAGTGATTTCCAGTTTATTGCTTTGACGATGTTTGCGTGAAAATCAATCCGAAGTGTCAAATTTCAGTGTGCAGCACCCACATTGTCAGATGTTTCTGACGGGCGAGAGCGGCGCCGAGGGAGAAAAGGCATTGATTCTCCATCGCTCCGTATGCCAGATGGCCCACCGACTCTCGCTCTCACGCATAAATGTATTCAACGGCCTTTGTACTCGGGATTAGTCGGTGTACATTGTAGGTTTTCCTGCCCGGCGTGTCTCCTATGGCCCTCTTTCAACACGTGGCGGTGGGTGGGCGGCAGCTATTCCCAGCAAACAGGTGCCATCATGTGGCATCAGGTGTCCTTCCAAAAGGTTAGACAGCGACAGGGAGGGTGGTTTGTCCTAGATATGCAGTTAGTTAGATCAGAGCTGCTCTCGGAGGACTTTTGGTAGCCACGGACGGCGGGGACGGTGACGCTTTAAAACTGGGATACAACCTGATTTGCTAATGAAATCAGGTTAGCTCATTGGACTCTGTCGTGTGAAAACAGCTTAGATGAGGCGATGAGACCCCGGCTGACGGCAGTACAAATATTAATCTGTACTCGATTAAATCCCTGCTTGTCTTCTCACAACTTATTCTGTCTGTGTGTTTTCAGTTGTGATGGAGAATAGATTAAATGAGCTCCAATATGCTGAAAAACACACAAATTCTTCGGGGGGCGGGGTGGGGGGGGGGTTCTGGCGTATTTCTCAAAGCTCTCCAGGAGCGGTGCCAAACATCTTTCTCTTTGCTTAGTTTGGTTTCCATGGCGACTGCAGCCTCTGGATATGAGCGGGGCGACGGAGACAGAGACGGAGCATCCGTTCGCGGCCCGAAAGGTCAGGCCACTTGCAAGCGGTAAAAAAGGAAAAAGAAAAAGAAAACGAGGGGAGCCGAGTGTCTGAGCAGAAGCCCGCAAACCCGTCGATGCTAATTGATCCTCTTCAGCCGTGGTGACAGAGGGGAGCCGCCACGCGTTTTAAAAGCAACAAACCCTCTAACAAGGGCAGGCGAATAGAGGATGACTGGCCATCTGGCAGGAAGGAACTTTCAGTGGATTTACAGCCATTTTCCACCTTTCCCTTCCTCTAGTTTTACGTTATTAATGCTGTTTAGACGGTTCTCATTGAAGAGGCTACATTTCTCTTTCCACAAATCTGAGAGAAATGTCTCATTGTGGACGTTAGAGCATGATTACTATTGATTGGAGGAGAACATTTTAAATTATTTGGAGGTTTAAACTGCAAAATATGAAAAATCAGATTGTAAACATAACTGATCGGGGCGCAAAATACCTTGTTTACGGTTTTATTATGCCAATTTTGTCTCCGTGCGTGCTCGGTTTCACAATCGATAAGAAAATAACATTGCAGAGCTCCATTTAATGAGCTCGCAGGTTGGAGCGGAGAGGAGCAGCCTGCTTTGACATCCGGTGTGTCTGTGCGCTTGTTCTGCTCAGGATGATTCTGCAACAAAAACAAGACAAACAAGAGCAGAAACAAGGAAACTGTTGCAGCGATGAGAGAAGTCGCGACTCTTCCTCTCTCTCTCGGATGTTAAATGCTTCTCTCATCTAATTCCACGTCAATTTGTTGCGCAGCGTCGTCTTCGTTATTTCGGTTTATTTCCCAATTCATGAAGGGGATTTGTTTGTTTGTGCGCATTTGATAAGTGCTTTAGAATCAATCTCTCTCACAAATTGAATTGTGTCTGTAGAAATTCTGTAGAAGCGGAGCTGCAGTACAAGTACAATTCATTCAATTAGCGGTTTGTTTCAGCCTGACAGTCGAGTCTGGTTTGGAATATGAATAAATCTGCCTTTACTGGAAACTCGCTATGTAGAAGAAAAAAAATTAATGCGTGCTTGTTTAAAAACTCGTCAGGACGGAGAAATAATGAATGTCAAAGTGAGCTTTTGTAAAAATGGCAGAAGCAGCAGCAGCCTGTTTCTGCCTGCAAGAGTCAAACACTGACAGGAACATACATTTGCATAAAAGGTGCGAGCGAGTCATACACTGGAAGAGGATGGAAAATACATCAGTGTTGAGACACACAAACACACACATACCTTGAACTGGACTGGGTTGAGATTAAAACTATTTGCAAAGAATGATTTAAGATATGAAGGTCTTACATCATCCATCCTTTACTTTCTGGAACCCATAATGTATTTAACAAAGTAGAGATTCAGAGGCTATCAGGGTGATCTTGAGCCTTGCAAATCTGGAAGTGGGGATTTGGAAAAGATGTAAATGAATGGAAGTTTACTTATGTTTTGCTTATGGTGCAACAACGACATCTCACAACTGGCTCCTGTGATTTGAATTGTGTTTGTGAGGGCCATCTGGTTGGACCTTAACCCCATTTAGGGTTTGAGTGGAAGGCTGTTGTTGTTGTTTTTTGGTCTTACTGAATACAGCTCTCCAAAAATATCAGAACGTTTGTGATGTCTTTTAATC
>CAESWR010000094.1:68953-79859 GCA_903171835.1 Mullus surmuletus | reverse complement strand
AAAAAAAATTAGGAGGTGGTGGTGGGGAAGGGGAGGGGGACCACACATCCCCATCTGCGGAGAACAGTTTTCTTTTCTCCGTCTTTTTTTCCAATTAGAAGAGATAAACAAAGGATGATTCATAGATTTCACACTGGTGTTAAGTTTTAAACCTTTCCGTCTCAGATTTAGCGAGGGTAAACAACGCGAATACATCATGGAAAAAAGCGTCATACTGTACTCCTCTGTGCTCGTGTTCGTTTCCCTAACAGGGGCTGGGGCTGGGAAAGAATCCCCCTCATTGATTCAGTGAAGGAAGGCCTGATTATGTTTAACATAGGATAAAAAGTTCCACCAACAGCCCTCGCTCTCACAATTTCCCATTTGCAGGCGGCCTATGGCTCAGTCTCCCCCTATCCCTTTACATGTAACTCTTTTTTAATTTTTTTTTTTTGCCTCCCCCCCCCCCCTTCCCCCCCATGCAGACGTTTGCAGAAAGCACCATGAACGAGCTCCTGGGATGGTACGGCTACGACAAGGTCGACCTCAGAGACTCGGAGGCCAACGAGATCAGAAACTACAGAGAGAGGCGGCAGCATGTGTCTGTGCTCAAAGGTGAGGGCAGGTGTTAACAGGTCAGTGTTGGCCCGGTCTTTTTGGATTAATACCCTGCAACAGGTTCCGCAGGTTTTCGCGCAGACATTGAGTCACTATTCGCCGGGCGCACTGTACTCTCCGCTGAAGTTGTCACTTCTCGTGTTTCATTCATTCAGATGCGCCTATTGTTTTCCATCACATTTGCTTGGCTAGGAGAAGAATGAAAAAAAAAACCCCCCACAAAAATGACGCCGCTGTTGATGTTGTCACAGTGTCGCGCGTACGTTCTCCCTTTCAGAAAACTCGTTGCCAAAACCCAAGAGCCTGGATGCCAAAGTCAACCACTCGGTGCTGGCCATGAAGGGCGGAGAGAAGGAGACCTCCAGCGTCCCGTCCTCCTCACCTTCCTCCTCCTCCTCGACGAGCACCTCCCTGACCACCCCGAAGGAGCACAAGAGCGCGCCGGTCATCGTCCCCCTCATAAAGCCGTCAGCAGGTAGCGGATGTGGAACCACACATAGACGCACACGGGCTTAAAGGGACAGTTCACACAAAAATGGAAATCCACTCAAAGTCCGCACAGAACTATACGGTTGGAGGGGTGGTCCACAAAACATTTCAGGATTTAAGGGGGGGGGGGGGGGGTAAATCCAGTATAATGCAATCAGTTGAGGACCACCCAATACCTTTTACCCCTGAAACTCCACCCACCTCTCTAAGAGCAAAGTGGTGGGTAGAAAATGAGTTGTCATCACCTCTCCCTTTGAATGTGTTCATTTAAAAAAATGCTATAAATAGTGTTAAAAAGTGAGACTACAGCAAACATTGTATATATGGGGGGGGGCTGCAAGAAGAGCGACACCGGAAATCATCAGGTGAAGCTGTGTGTTAAGTATAAACAGATTTATTTTTGTAGTAAATGCCAATAGTCTCAGATATCAGTCTGAGATAAATTTGCTCGCAAATGACATCCAGAGTGAACGCGCCGCCTTCGCACACAGCAGCCGGTGACACTTTTACTGCAGTGACACGCTGGATCCGAGATTAAACGGGGATTGTGATTGCAGACGTGGGGACTTTCCCCTTTTGATTTGAGGGAGTTTACACCTCACAGTTGTAGATCTTTAGTTGTTCACCCACTCTGGTTCAATTCGTTCAAAATTGGCCATCATACTTAAGGACTGCCAAGTAGATAATGATAATGTACAAAGAAGATAATGAGACATAATTGCACTCTTTGGATGATATTATCCAGATTGACAGTGTATCATACTGCCGTTATTCAAGCATGTAATAATGTGATAATTGGCTACTGCAGATAGCTGCCATGAAAATGATTTTAATGCAAAGTATTGACCCCTGTCTTTCCCACTTAAGACCTTCTAAACCCAACAGCCACTCACCCCCTGCACTTTGCTGTGAAAGCTGGAAGGTAATGGCTTGGCAATTTGCAACCTGTTAATTGTGCTCTCCTTGTCTTCTAATGCTTCCTTGCAGTGGAGGACGTCCAGAATGTTCAGATCGTCTGCGTCTGGTGCCAGAAGGAAGGAGTGAAGCGGTACTCTCTGTGCATGGGCGCTGAGCTCAAAAGCTTCTGCAGTGAGAAGTGTTTTGCAGCCTGCAGACGGGCCTACTTCAAGCGCAACAAGGTCGGTAGTGAAAAAAAAGGGAGACATATTCACATGATTGTGCGTTATCACAAACATCAAGGTGTACTGATGACTATATAATTTACACATAGGCCATTTGATACCTTCAGGTGATTTCCTTGAGACCCTCAGACACAGATCTTTAGAGGTCATAACTTATTATGAGTGGAGAAGTTAGCTGGAATTTATAAGGAGGAGTCTCTTAGAACATACTTTTTAGTTATTCTGAGTATAGAAGTGGTGAGCAGGAGGTCAAAGTTTGTAGAGGACACTTAGTATCAGTTTCACTTTAATGGAGAAGGGGCCGGCCATTAGAGTGGCTTTGGTCGGGGGGGGGGCGGGGGGCAGGAAAACAGCAACTATAGAAGACCGCTCGGATGCACATCCGCGTGATTTTTCACCTTCCATTACGACGTGGGCATTCCCTCTTTAGAGTCGCGGGGTGACGAGCAGACGTATCACCTTTCCCTTCCGCTGTTGTTTACACTTTGATAGCTTTATTCACACAACAACAGTGACAAAAAGGTGGGCTGAGCAGACCGTCTGCAACAAGCCCTCTAGATTTTCAGAGGCTGGGAGGAAAGCAGTGCCGTTGGCTTGTTGGTGCTTGTCTGAGAGGAAGGCCAGGAGGCCTGGGGCGTGGTGTCCACTTTCAGTGCATACCTTACCTTCAGCTGCCTCATGTTTCGTAACTCAACACGACTCAATGGGATGGGGGAGCACTCAGATCCACAGCAGATCAGCTTACATGAATCAAGAGGAATTTCCCATATTAATACTGGCAAGGCCATTAATAATATGACAATACATCACCTGCATTATCTCCGTGCTTGGTTGTACTATTGTATCTGTTTCACAACACTGCGGTTTCCCTTGGCTGTACTGACCTTTAGGCTTTGATGCCATGCATGAAGTTCAGACGGCTAACCTTGATGACAAGGCAATTTATTCGAAGCTATTTTTTGCACTTGTTATGTGAGACTCTCAAATTTGTGTTACGGATTTATTCCAGTACAACATTTTTGATTTAAAGCAACTGTGGCTACATCCTCATGAATCGAAGCATTAATCCATCAAAAGCGGTGTGAACTCAGGTCAGAGTAACTGCTGCACAGTGGTTCATGTTATATGTGTGTTGCACTGTGGTTTTTCTCCTTGGCAGGCCAGAGATGAAGACCTCCATGGGGAGAGATCCCCCCAGCACCCCCACACAGAGGACTCGCCCAGACTGGTGATGAAGATAAACAGCAATGTTAGAGTAAGAGGATACTATTAATGTATCACTTTACCAGTGTGACATCGAAATATAAATATAAATATGCTATTAAGTTACACCATCTTTTCTCAATATTTTTGGTCTTTGGCTTCAACTATCACCTTAATGACCCCCCACAGTCTCTCTCTCCTGTGCCACAGGTGTGTGATTGGTGTAAACATGTCCGCCACACAAAAGAATACCTGGACTTTGGCTCTGGCGAAGAGAGGCTACAGTTCTGCAGCACCAAGTGTCTGAACCAGTATAAGATGGATGTTTTCTACAGAGAAGCCCGTGCGGCTCTCACCAGCTCCAGCCCAAGCAGAGCCAGCCAGGAGGGGAGGTCGGACAACGGTGTGGTGGGACAAAAGCTTCTCACCCCAGAGTCTTGGAACAGTAGCAATAGCACAGGGGAAGCTCGTCATAGAAACCTCTCCCCGAAAGGCTCTACACCAATCCATGTGTCAACGGAGTCTGCCTCCATCTCCTCCTCAGAAGCATTATCTTCCTCTTCGAAGCTTCCTGTCCCTGGGCTGAGAACCATGGACAGGCCTATCCAACCTCCTCCACCATCCGCTGCAGTGGAGGTATCACCTCACCCTGCTGTCATTCCCCCTCCGCCCCGCCCCCCTTTGGAACATCAGCCGGTACCTCAAATCCCCATGCCTTTCATCAGACCTCCTCTTCATGCCCAGGGCCTAAAAAGCCCCCTTGCTGGCCACCCAAGACACCCAGGCCCACCTTCCAGTCCGCTCCACCGACCTCCTCATTCTCCGCATCTGCAGCCTCCCTCCTCGACATCCATGAACCCCCCTGGACTGATGCACCCTTTCCCTGGAGCCTACTTCCCTGGCTTGCACTCCCCTCCCTTGAACATGTTGCCCAGAGGCCCAATCCCAATGCCTCCATTAATGAACTTTGGTATTCCTTCTTTTAGTCCTCTCCTACCCCAGCCCACGGTCCTGGTGCCTTACCCTATCATTGTTCCCTTACCCGTCCCCATACCCATTCCTATCCCCATTCCAGTCCCTCCTAAGACAACCCTAGAGACCCAAAGTCACAGTGGAGTTATACAGCCAGTGCCAGAAGGAGCAGACCGAGGTAGATCAACAGCTACCAGGCCCCCTGAGGGGCATGGCCGGTCGGTAGCTGAGAAGTCAGGTGGAACCTTGACTCAGGGTCTCCTGTCTCCCAATGACTCCGGCACCAGGGACGTGGATTGGGTCAAATTAGAGAGGCCATTCCCATCACCCACATCTACGCCCCACAGTGAAACGTCCTCGCCCAGAGCACAGTACAACGCATCCCCCTGCTCAGCTCCAGGGTCAGAGGGGCTGACAGACTATAAGCAGCAGCAGCAATCAGAGCGGCAAGTCATTCAAAGGGTACTTCAAAGGACCCAAGTGAAGCTGGAGCCCAGTGCCAACACCATGGTGGACCTTTCAGGGTTAGGGGAGTCAGGCACTGGGCAGGGTAACAGATCAGGGTTCCATGATGTCATTAGACCCACGGCTCCTCTACCACAGTCCCCTTCTCATGACACTGTATACCACCATCAGGACTCCCACACCTCACCTTCGCATACCCCACCCAGCCCCACAGGGAGCAACCATCCATACGATGCCATGTCTTCTGCCCTGAAATCTCAGAACCATGGTCCAAATGTGGTGTCCTCCATGTTATCCACACCCGGCAGTCCGGATTCTTCCCTACCCCAGAGAGTACCAGCACCGCCCCCAGACCCTGCACTGAGTGAGCTGGAGGCTATCAAAGAGAACAAATGCTCTGTTGTTGGCCAAGTGCGGCCTGAAGGCCAGGTCAGCCAGTCAGACGAGCCTTTAGCAGTAGTTGGGGACGCAGGAGAAGACCCTCATGTCCCTGATGAGGACCATGCCTATGCCCTGCCCACAGCACCAAAGACAGGTGGGACCACCACCCCACTGCTCTTGCCCAAACTCAGGGACAAGGGCAGCCTGCGGAGCCCTGCTACGATGCCAAGTGCTGGAGACATGGAGCCAGCTCTGAAGAGGCGATGCCTAAGAATCCGTGATCAGAATAAGTAGAGGATGGAGGTGAGAGGTCCTGTTACAAGGCGAGGCAAGGTATAGATAGTATTGGTATCACTGACTGTTATCTGTTATTATTAGTTATCTCCTTATGTGTTTGTCACACAGTTAGAAGAGAGAAGTACTGATTTATTCTTCCAGACGTAGGATTTACTGAATCAGAGCAATAGACCTTGTTGGCTATGTTGTATAGAATGGTAATTTGTCCGGCCGTATTTGCATATGCTTTCTAAATCACTTTGCCTTCTTATGTAAGACTCTCCCATGAGGTGTACCACGTTGGTTGAATTAAGAACCACAAATTATTTTTAAATTCTGCTCGACCAAGGATTGGAAAATGTGCGCATACAAACATTCACACAGGACAAGCTTAATCACAGGTCTCACAGCATGCGCATGGTCACTAAACAGCATGGCGCCAAAGAGAGAGAATCCCAGTAACCTGGCACTCCTCTGGGCTCTAAGGTTACAACAGGGGAAGGAGGTGGAGGGCACAGGCAGTGAGAGTCACTTTGAAAGGCGATCACTTCACCACAAACTGACAGTCACAATGCTTTGTTACCGAGGCAGCCTTTTTCATAGTTTCTGTTTTGCCAAGATATGCGAGTGTGTGTCTGTTTAAAAGCAGGGGTAGAGATCTCTGGATTTTTAAACAATCAGCAATGGCTTTTGTCCACGGCATGTTTACCGTATACGAGAGCGTTATTGGACTCATTGTCTTGGACAAGGGCAGATGGCGGCTGCTGAATCAAAACTTTGAGGTTGGGTGTCCAACCTGACACCCGGCGCAAGGGACAGATCAAGCAAGGTTGACCACGCGTGACCTCAAAGTCAAACTTCTTACTCTCTGAAAAAGGAGTCTGCGCACACATCTCTTTCGAGGTCATTGAACAGACAGAGATGATTGTCAGACAGACTTGACGGCGCTGTTAATACGGGGGCTAGCCCTCAGCTGCGATAGAGCTCTTGGGCTTCATTAGAAAACACATGGGCAGAAGCGGAGATATTCGATTACATATGTCACAGTGACACCCTATTCTGGCTTGGGCTTGTCTGTCTCCCATGTAAGACTTTAGCCTTCTCCTTCTCCACTTTCCCTCCCTTTCCTTCTCTTCACTCACCACTGCTGTCCCTTGCCAACCAGATGTTGTTTCAGTGTAGCAGAAAAGTCTCCTTACTGTGGTCCAATCAAAAAGGCCTCTTGATTTCACTTGCCTGATTGGTAGGCCAAATGCCTGTAACACCACCCGTCCGTCCTCGCCCACTGGTATCATGCCATAATGAGATCATGTTACCATTTTACTGTATGTCCCGAGATGAATCCGCTGATATTACAGGGGTGGTTTGGATTTCGACTGGCCTGCTTTTCTCTCCAATTTCTCTTCCAAAGGCCAAGAGTCACCTTAATAAATGTGTTTTAAAGAAATGGCGGCCGTCGACGCAGAGAGCACAAGACAAGCTGTCACATTATCCCTCAGATGTTTTCTGTCTAAGCACAACAAGATTCCCTTTCACCAAATGAGTTCCCACTTTACTCTTTGTCATTTGTTGTGGTTTCAAGCGTTCCCTTAGTAACCAATACATATGAAATCACAGTGTGCTGCTTGTGTCGTGCAGACGGATTTATGACCCTGCGCTGTGTGTAATGGGAGCTGGCTGCCGTATGTGAATGACTTTAGCTTGCCACCTCTGTGCTCTGAGCCGCACATTGCTGTCCTGTTCCATTGTCTCTGCCGCTAAAAGTCTTCTGAAAAATACAAAAAAATCTCACTCTGACAGAATCAGCAGCCAACTGAAGGATTTCACCTCAGGAAACAGCCCGTTTTTTCGTCTCAGCTTTCCTTGCCTTTATTTGGGATATTTTATAGCCCCGTGTAATCCGATCCCACCACATGGGTATTCGCTGAGCTTTTGAAACTAAAACGCAATGGGACAGAGGGAGTGTAGAACCCTGGTTTGGCCCTTACATGAGTATGCGCGCGTCTGTTTACGTTTAATATGCGTGTTTAAATGAAAGTCTGTGTTAGTGTGTGAGAGAGAGGGGCCAGATGTTCCTAGTTTGATTGTGCCCCGTGCGACAGTCAGGCTATCTGAGTGTTGACATGACTAAAAGCCTCATTCTCAGTGTTTATGTAAAACGGGTGGATTAAGGAATGAGTGTCCAGGGCAGGAAAGGTTGATACCAGATATGCTAGAGATGGAAATTGCATGGAATCAGCACAGAATATATAACATCTCATCACTCGTTCTGTTTTTTTTCCCCTCTCCTTTCCTCTCCACCTAATGAACAGGATCCCTGTTTTACACTGTATGGCGGTGCCAGATTCAGTGCCACGCCCTCTTGTGGACAGCGCCAGTGCTAACACCCTCCAGCCTGTCAGCCCACCAGAGTGTTGCTCTGCCTGTAGACCAGCAGGGTGCCAAACCCAGGAAGCAGTCCAGATGGCCATATTATCACAAGTCAACATGGGGGAAGAACACAACACAGTCGCACATTTTGTCTTGGACCAAAAAGTATCGCTGGTTGGTGTATTATGTTGAGTGCTTTAATATGGACCATCTCAGATCTTTTCCCTGTCAGACAATGCCCTAAAGTGTGTTTGTGTTTGAGTTAGTGCGGCAGCCCAGATGCGCTCTTCTTCCTCCTCCTCCTCCTCCTCCTCCTCCTCCTCCTCCGCTTGCTCCACACAGCAGACAGGGCACTGATCAGCCTTGTGTGGTCTTCTCAGATGGAGCCTGAACATGATCTCTTTCCAGGGGAAACGGTTTGTTTTCTCTGCCCGGCTCGCACAAAGAGCCACATTGTTCCTCTCCCCATATACCACGCTGACTCCCCACTCCAGGTTTTGGGTTACCTGGCCGACGGGGGCTCAGACTTCAGCGGCGTTTTTATTTTTTTGACCGACAGCCAGGAATATAGTATACCCTTCTCCCAACCCTCCACCTCTCTGCCCAATCTAAATACAGTACACACTAGCTCTGGGGTTTGATTCCTCACAACTGATTGCCTGTGATTCCCGGCCCTCCTGCCTTTCACTTTTCCTTCAAGGGGAGGAGAGAAAATCTTGTGAGATTAAACGTTTATCCTTGAGTAGTTCACACGCCGTGAGGAGAAAGCAGTCGGAGAGTGTACTGAGCAGTATAATACAAGCTCTTAGAGTAAGTGAGGATGCTCACTCCCGTAAAACTATTTACTTTGTCAGTACAAGCTCACTGATTCACAGTGGCTGAGATGGTCCGTGAACACTTTAGTCGTCCAAATGGGAGATTTGCAGACCCTCCATTCACCTCAAAGCACACAAACTCAAATCCCTTCGAAGCGCAAGGAATGCATTGCAGTTCCAAATTCTGAATGTTCACGGACGGTTCTAACTGATCCTGATTCGGATTTTTAATGGACGACTCTCGAAAAACAGGCTACCAAACGTGGTGTTATATTCAGTAACGTCAAACTGCTGCAGTATGCAGCGATCAGTATTACAGTTCCCTCTGTTGGGAATACTTAACGAGATTTGATCCTGCTAGATCACTTAGAGGCTTTGTCAACACTTGTCCCATTGTAAGATTTCAGTTTTTCTAGCTCTCACAGATACTGTTTGATGTTATATTAACTTATGGATGATGCATCTGTAGATTTTCACAAGAGAAGTGCTTTATTTCTTCATTATTTTTCCTTTGATGATTGTATTTGTGAGTGCTGAAGCTCTTAAGTGCCGCTTAAATGTTTATATACTGTATCCCCACTAGAGAGCAGTGTTTGCCTTTGGAACTTTGCACCTGCCTGTTTCTGAGAGGCAGGCGGCTGAATCCCATAATTACACAGAATACAATGCTGCACTCGGTGCCAACTGCCTGAACGCCAAGTAGATAGCTGTTGCTCTGTATCTTGCTGCCATCATTTTATCTCTACATCCAAGTCATGAGTGCCAGTGCGGCACAGTCATACCACGCAGGGTGCAGTTAGCCGCCCTTCAAAGCCCAGGATAAGTAGCCATCATGACCTCCTCCTAGAATAACTTTAAATGTGACCCCGCCCCTGCCATCATTCCAGAATGCCCATCCGTTTGTGTGTGTTTGTGAGTGTGAGCGTGCCCACACTTCGCCCCCCCCACCCCACCCCCCACCCCCACTCCCGCCCACTCATTCCAGCCTGCATCCTCACCAGGGGTCATGCCATTATGTCAGTGTCATCCTCGGCTGGCCAGGGGACGTTGTCAACAGCTTGTGTGAGTCAATGATGACATCACTCCGCGCAAATAGTTGAGGTGTTAACAAGTGTCCCCTCCACTTTGACGCCGGAGGCCTAAAAAAAGAGACCTTATTGAGACTGCCATTATTGGTTTTATTGCACATTTTAATCATTGCCATTTCTGACCTGGTACAGTTTGTGTGTTCATTCAATTTTGAGATTTTGTTGCCTGAAACTCATTGGTATTTTCTGACGTCCCCTGTCACACATTTATCCCACTGTCTGAATAGATTGTTCACAGATTGTTTGTATTTGAATAGTAACCAAGAGCTTTGGTGGAGACCTCTTTGTAATGTTAAGAAAATAAAAGTTATTCTAAGAGCAATGTCTGTCTCTATTTCATACATAGTTGTTAACAATCACATATTCTGTCTGCCACATTATTGTACCGTGTCCTGTATTTCACCAGTTGACCCAGACTTATCACAGTCATCCAGACATTAAGCGGAATAGATAAGGACTTCTCACACACTGCTGTCCCTGTTAAAGTCTATTTTTAGTGCCAACGTGTCTGCAAGGCTGCGCATCAGCATTCCTAAAATACTGAAAGCTGGTTGAGGCTCTGAACTGAGACGGTAAAAGCGATGAATGAGATAAGGGAGCAGGAATTCCGGCCTGGTGGGGGCTTACTGGAAGCACTGATTGGAGGTTTTTAAGGGTGGGGGGTGGGGGTAGGCTGGGATCCTGCCTGGGGCAACTTTGTCTGAGAGATGGAGACCAAACTGCCCCAAAACACTTTTTAGAACAGAAGGAGGGAGGAAACATACTGTGTGTGTGGAATTATTGGTGAGCTACATCAAAGAACCTAAAATAAAACAGGAGAGTTCCGGAGGTAGGGCTTTGCCTTCAAAATAAAAGCATAATTCAATGTAGGCTAGATGACAGCATTCATTTGGGGAAATATTTAATTCTCTGTGATTAAAACAACAACAAATGTATACTGTCTCTGTCTCCAGCAGCGTACCTCCAATCATAAACTTAAAAACACTTAGTTGTACTTAACAGGGAATTACAGTATAAAAAAAAATCACTGCTTTTCAATATCTTAATAAAAAAAAAAAATTGTTAACCTGGCGAAGAAATGCCAGCTATCACCACCTAAGGTTTAAAA
>CAESWR010000094.1:36144-46661 GCA_903171835.1 Mullus surmuletus | reverse complement strand
TGTGTCACTTTTTCCAACATGATTGCGCCAGCTGCAGGCTGAATAATCTTACAAATCAGAATAATCACAGCATGTTTGGCCTGTTCTTCTTTTTTTAAATTCATCATTGTCATCATTGCTGAATAATGTATTAAGTTGCTATAAATGAGTTTTTCTCCACGTTCCAGATCTATTTCATTTTAATCATGTAAATGTTGATGAGTCCAAATAAGCAATTCAAATTGGGGTCGTTGATTAATTGATAAAACATGCATCTATTGTTTGCAGCTCTAACAGCATCATATAATATATGCACTTTTCCACACACAGCCTTTCATTGTAGCACACACTATATTGGGAACAAAGATAACGGCACAAAGAAAAACTGTAATCCCCCACTCGGCTGTGTGTATGCCGAGGAGAGGATGTATGCATGTAATGTGTGTGCAGAGGGCGAAAAGAAAAACAATTGTAGTAATAAACTTGGATTTGTGGAGCCTTAAGGACTCATTTGCAGTAATTGTAATTTCAGACCTCCACTGGTGATGCATATCAGTGCTCCCGCAGTGTGTTTGAGAAGTACTCTGCTGCCGGCAGTCCACTGACCTAACAGAGATTGTGTTGCCCCGTGCAGGTGAAGACCCTCGGCCAGCGTCTGGAGCAGGAGATCCACAAGCGGAGTCTGAGCCAGAGCGACCTGAAGATGCAGAACCAGCAGGTGTCGGTGCTGCGCTCCTCCGAGAAGCAGCTGAAGCAGGAGCTCAACCACCTGCTGGACCTGAAGCAGGTCCTGGAGAAGCAGAACCAGGAGCTCCGCAGGTCCCAGACACACACACACACACACACTCGTATAATTCACACTGTTCTAACTGACTAACACACATTTGTGGATGTTGGCAGCGTGTAATCCATCACGCTGATTGAGGAGAGGGTTTTCGGGGGGAGTGATTGACGGGTTCTTGGTGCTGTTACAGGGAGAAGCAGGAGGCTGACGGCCAGTTGAAGGAATTAAAGGACCAACTGGAGGCAGAGCAGTATTTCACAGTACGCCCGAGCTTTCATTCATTCTACCTTTTTTGTTCGTTCTTATCTGCAAACGGCAGCGACAGGCACTCTTTTTTTTTCCTTCTACATAATACTGTCACCCTGGCAAAGAAATATTCAAATGAATACACCACGACGCGGATGGGGGGGCTTTTTCCTCACCGGCAGTTTGCCCTCCTCCAACTGGGATTCTCACTGGAAATTAATTAAGTTCCTCCTCCTGTCTCCCTTCAAGACGCTGTACAAGACGCAGATCCGCGAGCTGAAGGACGAGTGCGACGAGAGGAATAAGCTGTACAAAGAGGCGCAGCAGCGTCTGGCCGAGTACCAGGAGGAGAGGTGACTGCCGGCTGTTTATCTGCGCGGCGAATGCTGGAACGAGCCGAAACTGGCCGGGGCCGACGCGTTTGAAATCCCATTCGGTTCTGTGGCAAAGGTCTTACAAACAGCGGCGGGGTGGGAGGGCGCAGGTTTTTACAGCGAGCTTCCTCTTTGGTCCGTTGGAGGAATATACACAGGACGTGCAGTGTCAAAACATCAGAAATATTAATAGTTTAGCAGAAAAAAGTGGGTGTTTGTGCATGAAAGTGAAGCATCGCACGGGGTGAAACTCACACATGTTGGGGATTAAAGGGTTGAATGTCAGCAGACAGTGACGCATCCTCAAATTAAAGTATGATGTCTGAATCTAACAGGCTTATTCAGATTAGTGATGTTTGCCGTAGGTGAACACCCACGACAGTGAAACGGCGTAACATGGAAAACTATTAAAAACATGCGCTGACAGCTCGTGGTGTCCCAATACAACTTTTTCACTTCCGATATGATAACTATATTGCAGCCTTGAATATTGGCCGGTACCGATACCAATCCGATCCGATATCAGCATGAATCATACATACTTTCATTACTTATTTTGTAGTATGAAATGTTAGAAAAGGCTTGATCAAGTGATATTATGAGAACAATTTTAGTTTATTATTAACTAATGGCTTACATACATTTTAACCTTAAACATAAGAATATTCTACATAGAAGTGCTGGAGCCGAGTCTGGAATGGACTGCTTGCATCAGAGTGGTCATATCGGAGGTTTTAGATGCAGGCCGATATAATCCGATACTCATTTTTTTGCTGATATCGGACCGATATCCGATATCAGTATTGGATCGGGACACCCCTATTGACCGCTATTCCTAATGACTGTGGTAAACGTAGAACTGCAGCTGCGTGAATGACTTCCTCTAACCTTCACCGGCCCCCGGCCTCCGCCCCTCCGCAGGGAGTCACTCACGTCGCAGCTGGAGGCCAGTCTGACCAAGGCGGACTCGGAGATGCTGGCCCGCTCCATCGCCGAGGAGCAGTACTCGGACCTGGAGAAGGAGAAGATCATGAAAGAGCTGGAGATCAAGGACATGATGGCCAGGCACAGGCAGGAGCTGGGCGACAAGGAGGCCACCATCAGCTCGGTGAGTTTGGTCAAAAATGATTTTTGAAAAGACAGTTTTTGCATAATATTGGAAAATGTTATGGCATTTCCTTCCTTGTGAAACACGAAACGCACAATGAAACACAGATGCAGCTGCACTAGCCCGACTGACGCACTGCTACCTACGATTTTTGTCACCTTACTGCCCCCAGCTGTTCAATCGAGGAACAGCGTCAAACTCCACCACTACAAAACGACCCATTAGAGGATTATATGGTTCACTCCAAATACGAAAATGCACTAGTAAACACTAAACTCGTGTTTACTACACTAAACTAGTGTTTACTACTACCGATCTATAGATAGATCTATCTATCTATCTATCTATCTATTTATCTATCTATCTATCCATCTATTTATCTATTTATCTATTTATCTATCTAAAAAGGGTGATTTTACTTTGAAACAAAAAAACGTCACCCATCACTCCAACAGCATAGTGGTGCATAAGTCTTGAGTGAATTTTCATATTAGGGTGAACCATGCCTTAAACGAGTGTTTAATAGTCTGCAGGCAAAAATTCATTTTATTCAGCTCATCTCCCTTGAAGCTATTTGCAATCTCCCCTTTTGACCCCACCGCAATGACATTCCCACTCTGACACATTTTCGCAGCTGGAGGAGTCCAATCGCACGCTGACGGTGGACGTGGCCAACCTGGCGAGTGAGAAAGAGGAGCTCAACAACCAACTGAAAGAAATGCAGCAGCGTGAGTGTTGGCGGACGGACGGTTTCCTCTGAGCCGGGGCGATTTATGTCTGAGCGCGTGCGTTTCCCTGTGCTGTCTACACAGAGCTCCAGAAAGCCAGAGACGAGGAGAAGCACATGAACTCTCTCAAAATATCCTTTGAGAAGCAGCTGCAGACTGAAAGGACGCTGAAAATTCAGGTGTGTTGGTCTGCGATTCGCCTACACAAGTCTGGAGAGCCGCCTGTTATGTCACGCGGTTAAGAGCAAACAGCCCCCGTCTCGCCCTGGAATTCATCAATAAAGTTTAAAATCCCTGTGTTTTTTTTTCTTTTCTGCGGCTCGCAGGCCATCAACAAGCTGGCCGAGGTGATGAACAGGCGGGAGACGGGGCGGGGGGGCCACCGCAGCATCGACACGGAGGTGCACAGGAAGGAGAAGGAGAACCGGAAGCTGCAGCTGGAGCTCCGATCGGAGAAGGAGAAGCTCAACAGCACCATCATCAAATACCAGAGAGAGCTGACAGATATGCAGGCGGTCAGTACGCCCACGCCGCCGGCATACCGGCAAATGGCATGGCTGGGACACACAAACACACACACACACGCACACACACACACACACACACACACACACAATCAAGCTGCCTCCACGAAATCGCCTCCCAATCACAGTTGCAAGCTGTGATCCTCACTAATTACCATCATGTTAAATATGAAACAAGCGAGGATGATGCTGTGTGATTCCTTCAGGCTGACTCAGAATGTGTGTGTGTGTGTGTGTGTGTGTGTGTGTGTGTGTTCAGCTGATCGCGGAGGAGAACCAGGTGCGCCTGGAGCTTCAGATGGCGTTGGACAGCAAGGACAGCGACATCGAGCAGCTGCGGTGCCAGATCACCTCGCTCAGCGTTCACTCGCTGGACTCCACCAGCATCAGCAGCGGCAACGACCTGGAAACGGATGGCTACCCAGGTGAGACCCCCCACCCACATCCACCCACCAACCCCCACCCCCCTTGGAGGGGACGGGATCCGATTAGGGCTGTCGCGATATACCGGTATTGACGATAATCGTGGTATTGAAAAATGAAATTTCTGTATTGTTTCAAAAATGTGCATTATTGTGTAAATGATCCAGTGCTATTTTAAAAAAACTGCCTACTTTTTGTATGCAGTTGTACAGGCTTTTCATAGGCTTTATAACTACTTTAGACAGGTATTTTGATTGCAATTAATCTACCGAAAGAGAAAAAAATCACAAAGTTAAAGATCAATTTCATTGATTGTACCATTATTATTTAAATGGATATTGATATTGTGATAATATAGTTACCATGACATTTTAAAACGATAATCGTGAAATGAACATCTGATATCGTGACAGCCCTAGATCCAATCCTCCGATAAATCCACGCTCATTTCCTGCATTTCACTTCCTGTTGTTTCCCCATCTCTCCTTTGTTTTCACTTTTGTTTAATCTTCCAAACACAATTGACCTTTTGTTCTCCTTATGCTTCCTCCCTTTTTTTTCTTTTCTTTCCTCCTCCTCCTCTTCCTCCTCCTCCCCCTCCTCTCTCGTCTGGGTCGGGCTCAGTGCGCATTACTCACTCTCACATGTCCGAGTCAATGTCCTTCACCTACCAGCGCACACACAAATCGGTCTGCATCGATACCCGGCCCAACCTCCGCTCGGCCCGCGCGCTCTTTGACTCCGAGGATGATGATGATGATGATGATGACGATGACGAAGACGCTGGGCGATTAGAGCAGGGCCGCCGCCCCCTCGCCCTCACCTACGAGCAGCCCGATAGCGGAGGTGACCCTGCATGGCGGGTTCAGCCCACCTGGGATGGAAACAAGACAAAAATTAAAACAGCTTATTGATCTAACAAAGCTTTGTCTGTCACTCAGCGGAGGAAAAAAAAAACCTTCATTCGACCTGACAAGACCTTGGCTAATCCCTGTGCTGTGTTGACTCTGCCTCTGCTGTGCTGTAATCCTTTTTAACATCCGCCCGACACGTGCATGCTCAGTTTGAAGCCGGCCCGGGCTCCTTCCGCTGCAGCTGACGCGGGGAAAATATTCCTCTTTCATTAAAATGTTCCCAAAGTTCTAAACAGAATACAAAAGGAACTTGCAGCTGCGAGCGTAAGGGCTTCCTGCGTCCTGCCCCTTTGATTTTTATCTTAGCGAGGAGCTGTTTCAGTGTGTTTTCTTTTTAAAGAAAAGGACCAACAAAGTTTTCAAAAATGTCAAGCCGTCCTCTTGAGTGCTTCTCATGACTGAACGCTTCTCCCCTCTCCTTCCTGTCCCCCCCCCACCTCCCTTCCCACTGTAGACGCCAGGCTGGAGGGCTGGATCTCGCTTCCCACCAAGAACACAAAGCGCTTCGGCTGGGACAGAAAAGTAATGTGGCCGTGATTGTTTTCCCCACATCCACCGAGGTGTTTTTCTTTGTAATTGCCGTTCTCGCAGAGTAATGCCCTCGGCCCCCGTTTGTTTCCTTTTCCTCCTGCAGTACGTGGTGGTGAGCAGCAAAAAGATCCTGTTCTACCACAGCGAGCAGGACCGAGAGCAGGCCAACCCGTTCATGACCCTGGATATCGAGTGAGTCGTGAAGAGGACGTGATTTCAAAAATAATAGCAACAATTAATGGTTCAGATAATGTTGGCAAACGTGATAGAATAGAGCTGAACTAATACTGCCCTGTTAGTGTAGCCACATTTCGCCAAAAGTAAATTTAGGCCTGATCCTATCAACTAATATTTCCCTGTTAGCTTAGCTTCACATCTGCTAATATAGCATTTTTAGCTTAGCTTCACATCCACATATAATGCCCTCATATGTACTAATATTTCCCTGTTAGCTCCGCTTCACATCTGCTAATTAAGCACTTTTAGCGTAGCCTCACATCCACATATAATGCCCTGTTAGCTTAGCCTCATATCTGCTAATATTGCCCTGTTAGCTTAGCTTCACATCTGCTAATATAGCATTTTTAGCTTAGCTTCACATCCACATATAATGCCCTGTTAGCTTAGCCTCATATCTGCTAATATTTCACTGTTAGCTTAGCTTCACATTTGCTAATTAATCACTTTTAGCTTAGCCTCACATCTGCTAATATAGCATTTTTAGCTTAGCTTCACATCCACATATAATGCCCGCATATGTACTAATATTTCCCTGTTAGCTAGCCTCACATCCGCTAATATAGCACTTTTAGCCTAGTCTCACATCTACATATAATGCCCTGTTAGCTTAGCCTCATATCTGCTAATATTTCCCTGTTAGATTAGCTTCACATCTGCTAATTAAGCACTGTTAGCTTAGCCTCACATCCGCTAATATGGTATTTTTAGCTTAGCTTCACATCCACATGTAATGCCCGCATATGTACTAATATTTCCCTGTTAGCTTAGCCTTACATCCGCTAATATAGCACTTTCAGCTTATTCTCGCATCCACAATGATTGTCCTGTTAGCGTAGCCTCATATCTGATAATAACGCCCTGTTAGCTTAGCCTTATTTAGCCGCAAGCTGAGTTAGGCTAAGCTAGTAGGGCGATATTAGTTTTTTATAATGGTACAACTGAAAGGGTGCATGATGAAATTGTAGCTCCTGTCAGAAAGTAGCTAGTTAGTTGGCAAGTAGCTAGTTGTGCAAGCTAAGTTAGGCTTCCTTGTGTCCTCTAATATCGCCCAGTTGGTACAACAGCAAGTAGCTCGGTAGCCAAGAACAGTTGACAGTCAGAGGCCTTTTTGAAATGTATTTATTAGCAATAAACAAGAAGCAGCGTTGTGTGTTTTGGTCTGAGATAGTGTTGAGACCCCTGGTGGCCAGTGAATTCAAAATCACATCAACTCTTCCGCCAAACTGTTGTTGTGATGCAGCTATGCAAAATTCCGCAGCGTCCCATATGAGAGCCATTTCGTTTCAAAACCACAAAGTCCACCCTCATAGTGGCACCGCGGGCAAAGTCATCGGGCTCCATCCCCTCCGACACCATAGTTATAGTTACCAAATTTCACGGCAGGCGAGCTGACAGCTGCGCGGCTATTTTCGGCCCCGACCAAAAGTGGTTTACTGGCCTACATGGCTTCCATAGTCATACGCCACTGGCATGTGTGAAACCAGAAGTACGAGAGAAAAACATCAGTGGGGCGAGATTTTAAAAAGCAGCACTTAAAAACACAAGAAGACTCAGAGGGGGCGAAGCTGAATCACAATCAGAATCAGCTTTATTAGTATTAGTATTAGTATTACTATTACTATACTATTAGTATTAGTATTTGAACACACAACATAAATACAAGCATACAGACCTGATATAACAAACATAAAAACTAGAAAAAGGACAAGGACACCAACGAGAATAAGAATTGTACATTAAAGTTAAAATGAAAATATAAATAAATGCGAAGAAGTGAACAGAATTATTTACAGTGAGTTTATGTATTTTCAGTATTCACAGAGTGCAAATTCAAAGTAATGTAAAGTGGAGTCGGATGACACCTACACCTACTGACGGAATATTTCAAGGCGTTTTTTTTGTCAGGAAATATTTAAATCATCGGCACCCAGAGTAATAATTACACTTGTTATCCGGGGCGCTGCACTGGAGATTAAACCTCTAAATCTCTCTTCCCCCCCACAGTAAGCTTTTTCATGCACGCCCTGTCACTCAGACGGATGTTTACCGCGCAGATGCCAGAGAAATCCCACGGATATTCCAGGTAACATAATCATACCGCATGAATAAAACATCTTCAACATCGTTTGTAAGCTTGTTTTCATCTATTTACCCATGAAAAATCTCAAAATCCTCCTTTATTCTTTGCTTGTGGAACATGAATTAAGTCAGTTTGGAGTTCACCCATCTGCTTCACTTAAGCTCGACTCTGAACCGTGTTTTTGACCTCCGCCTCTCCCCAGATCCTTTACGCCAACGAGGGCGAGAGCAAGCGCGATCAGGAGGTGGTAGTGGAGCCCACCCCCTTCGGCGATCGGCCCACCTACATCAGCCACAAGGGCCATGAGTTCATCCACACGCTCTATCACTTCCCCACCAGCTGCGAGGCATGCACGCGGCCGCTCTGGAACGTCTTCAAGCCGCCGTCGGCGCTCGAGTGCCGCCGCTGCCACACCAAGTGCCATAAAGACCACCTGGACAAAAAGGAGGAGGTTATTGTGCCGTGCAAAGGTGATAATATTTTAAATGGTAGCATTTGATTTTTCTTATTATATAAAAAGTGTTATTATCATTATTATTGCTGAGATATAATTCATACCACTTGCTGCTCTCCTAACACCCCTCCATACTTCCTTCTGAACATAAATTGTGGAGGCAGATGGTCTCTTTAGTGTTTTTTTTCAGGAAGTTTATTTTCTCCTCTATCGTCCAATATAAACCGGGTCTCTGTAAATATGTTAGATATTTAAAGTGTAGACTTGCTGCCCCGAGATAACCGATTGGCTAAATTAAATTAGATGAAATGAAATTACATTAGATTACATTAAAAAAATGTAATTGTACAGAGTAAATTAAACAAAATCTATGATCTATGCAACAAAATGTATTAGGGCTGGGTATCGTTTAAACATTTTCGATACCAGTATTGATACCAGTACCCTTAAAACAAAACAGATACCAATGGAGTACTTAATTAGATACTTTTGGTTACTTCATTCATACACATTAATCATGTGAATACAAAACAATCAGTTCTGCAGTTGTCACCACTCCTCCCCATTCAAAAGATTTTGACCCAAATACATTTTTGAAAGTGCTCATATTATGCTCGCAGTGCCAGTAAAACCATAGCAACAATGTTTTTATTTCTAAATGTGGGTACAAAAACAACTGATTGCACGCTGGATACCCAGCCCTCGAATGTATCCTATTTTGATGGAAAATTGTGTATCCTATTTTATAGCAGCGGTTATGTTTTTAGCTGCTCTCTGGCAGATTGTGTTTTGTTTTGTTTTTATATATTTTCTAACCAGCAGCTAACAACCCCCCCCCGCCCCCCTTTTTCCCCCTCCAACAGTGAACTACGACATGTCCACCGCCAAAGAGCTGCTCCTGCTGACCAGCAGCCAGGAGGAGCAGCAGCGCTGGGTCAGTCATCTCCTCAAGCGCATCCCGCGGAAGCACCCGGGCATGACTCCTCCCTCCGCGGTGCAGACCCTACCTCCCGAGGCCGCGCCGCGCGGCTCCCCCCGGGTCTCACCGAGACCCTCGCCCAGGAGCTCGCCGCACATGTCGCCCCACCGTGGAGCCATTAAAATCCAGCCCAGCAGACAGCAGCAGCCGTCCGGGAAAGCCAGGTGAGGGCGGGGGGAAGACATGAGGCCTTTAATGATTGAGGTCATTGGTTCCAATCGTAATGGCTGCTCGGCCTGGAGAAGGTCACTTGAGCGCTAGGGGTGTCCCGATACAACTTTTTCACTCCCAATGCGATACCGATATTGCAGCCTTGAGTATTGGCCAATAACAATAACGATCCGATATGATATCAACACGAATCATACATATGTTTATTACTTATCTTGTAGTATGGAATGTTAGAAACGCTTGATCAAGTGATATTACAGAGAACAATAGTAACATAAGAATATTCTACATAGAAGTGCTGGAGCGGAGTCTGGAATGGACTGCTTGTATCGGAGTACTTATATCTGAGATTTTGGACGCAGGCCGATATAATCCGATACTCATTTTTTTGCTGATATCGGACTGATATCAATATCGGATGGGGACATCCCTATTGAGCGCTAAACAGGGAAAATGATGTTAAAACTAGAAATTCTGTCTTTCCTGAAGGTCTCTGTAATGATCTCTGAAACTATTTAAATGTGCAGATCTGCCCCCCCCCAAAAAGCGCGCTTGGCTTCTCTTGCAAAAATTATAATAGATTTCACTTTGCACTCAAGCAGGATTTTAAAGTGCGAGTGACATGAGGGAAAAAAGGCTGTAAATTCATTCATATACTACATAAAAATGAGATGTCAATGTCTTTTCAAAAACACTACCCTACCTTGAGAAAGTATGGTTCCAAACTTCACTTTTTGGGTGAGCCACTTCCAGTCATTTCCAGGCAAAATAATGTTGTTCTGTGTTGTTGACGCTCGAACATGTGCAGCTGAGCCTAACATTTTGGCTGACACCGGATGTTTTGCTTGCAGCAGCCTGTCTGAGTCACACTCGCATAACGACGACGGCAGCACAGCCGGAGCCGCGCACTCACTAACTCCACTTCTGCGGACTTTCCCGTCATGTTGGTTTTTAGGATGTAGTCTTTGCGCCACACAATAAC
>CAESWR010000093.1:478123-493917 GCA_903171835.1 Mullus surmuletus | reverse complement strand
AGAGAGTTAGACCATTCAGAACTTACAGCATCCGCTTACAACGTGAGAAACGGCATTTATTCACTTGATATTCTTCAGCATTGTGCAAGTAATAGAAAACGCCGAAGGTCTTTGATGAAATCATTTCAGTGGGGAGGGCTCAGTGGTGATGAGCGGTGACAATAGCTGCTGTTCTCCGCAAATAAACGCTCAAACGCTATGCTGGAATTTTGACTCCTGAAAACAGGTTGTCACTTTAATGATGTTAGGTCCAATAAGTGGGAGAGGATCCTACAATGAGCCTAGAAAAGTCCAGCATCCAAAGATAGCTCTTGGAAAAGCTGGTGGAACTCTCCCTGCTCTCTCCTTTTGATCAGAGGGTACAACATAGAAAATACCTTATTTTCATCGTCCTCAACCTCCTCAAACTACAGTTGAGTCCAGTCAAGTCTAGGCAAGGCAACACCCTGCAAAATTTCATATACATAGGAGTGGTTGCTTGCCGATTTAATTTATAAGCTAGTGTTGCCTGGCAACAGTAAATAACAAAACAAAAAAACCCAACTACAACAACGGCGCAACTAACACTGGGCTGCTTTTTTATGGGCTGCAAAAGCAACAATCAAAACACAGCACAGTGCTGCTCATCTTTTTCAGCCATAAAAACATGTGATGTGATCACGGCCTAATTGCCTGCTTATGTGT
Organism: Mullus surmuletus; assembly: GCA_903171835.1. Classification (NCBI taxonomy): domain Eukaryota; kingdom Metazoa; phylum Chordata; class Actinopteri; order Syngnathiformes; family Mullidae; genus Mullus; species Mullus surmuletus. The sequence continues at coordinate 493,233 of CAESWR010000093.1, read as the reverse complement.
GCTCTTGAAATCACATAATGTGAGAATATATGGGAAAAAAATATGCCTGAAGTTATCTTCCTGCATCAACAAATGCATGCATGATGATAGAAAAAGATTACCATAGTTTAATAGTTTGGGCATATTGTTAAGGACAGACAAACAATCTGAGATGAACGACAAAACAATACAGCAGCGCATAATATCTCAATGAAATAAAAGGGAAAAACGAGTAAATAAATTAGTTCTTACTTTTGAGTGCTTTTCAAAGTGAGGCAGGGAGCGGTTTTCAAAACCATCGGGCACTCTAGAGCCACTTATGGCCTGTTGACCGACACAGGCAATCATCTGGGAGATATTAATGAAGGATCCTGTGTGTATACAGAGAAGGTGGATGAAGGAGGAGGACAGTGAGAAAACTGTTATAATGAAAAATGAAAATTCAAGAGGCGGCTAACAAATGAAGGTAAGTCTGCTGTGACAAATAGAAGGGGCTGAGTTCAAAACATTGTGGTTCTTTTGGTTTCAAGACTGATTGCTATTTCTTAGTTTATTGAGAGTGATCATAGAGTATGATAGGTAACCGAGGGAGGAAGGAAGCGGGGCCAGTGTGTGACATGTCTAATAACCACAGGGCTTCGAAAGCGACACACGCTGAGTTCCTGGAAAACACCTCATTATTTGACTAAATCATTACATGTTCTGGTTAGAACCTTTCTCTCTTACGGTTGCCTTTGAGTTAAAGGATGGAGGATGTTTCTCGTGATCTTCCCCTCAGCAAGCTGCTCATCAACCAGTTTTGCTTTTCACACATTTATTTCAACTATAGTTTGAACTGCTGTTAACAGCCATTAATCTCTATACATGTTCATTTCTAACAACCATTTGAACTGTACAGGCAATGATTTGTCACTCTTTTCACAGAATTGCATGTGAATATTGGTCGCCTACGGAGCAGACACATCATCCGGTCAACTGAAGGACTATGATTTCCCCTAACACCCTTGTTTCAAAGAATGCCACTCTTGAGTCTTGAGTTTTAACAGAAGTCATGACTACAATGTAATATTTCATCATCAAATGAAGCTACCAGTCCACTTGACTTACCTTTAGAGCCACAAAGTGCCATGGTCAGGGGGCTGTTGCTTTTATCAAGCTCCCGGAGGCAGGCGCTACCAGCCCGGTCTCTGATGACGGACAGCTCTCGCAGGATAAGTGCCTATTGTCAAAAAATATATATATATACCAGACAACCTCAGTGACAGGTGCCTGCAAAATGTGTCCTGAAACCCACAAATTCTAATATGGGCATTTCTGAGACGGCTTTGTATCAGCAGCAGACGTTTTTGTTCTCTTGTGGAGCAAAGTTGTCCAGCAACAGGAAACCACATCTACCCGTAAAACTGCTGCATTTGCAGGAGAAAGTGATTTTTTTGCTAACTGCCTGGCATACGTGAATAATAATAAATTAGTGAATAAATACGAAAAAAAAACATTGATAAACACGACATAACATAACACAACACAAACAATGGTAAATTAAATAAAAACCAAGCTCTGTAAAAGCTGCTCAAAAAAAGACATTGGAAGACAAACCACCTAATTAATTTGCAGAGCTTGGATTTTGAAATAGCTGTCAGTCAACGCTGAAGAATTCAATACTGAATTAAGCAGCTGGAGATTTCTGTGGTGTGAACATGGCTGACTTATACAGGGATTCAAGCTATGTGTTTGTCTGACCTTTTCCATGCACAAACACATGCCTGCGCATGCCTACTGTACCTCCAGGGTCTCCTCTGCTGTGCAGCCGGGCTGCTGCTGTAATTTCCCCGTCTGTAGAGCCTCGATGTATTCATCACATTTCTCGTAGCCGTCATCCAGCAGGTCTTGTTTGGCCTTCAGTAGACCGTGGCCAGGTGTCACATCTCCGATACCAATTGAAAAGCCTCGGTTGGCTGATTATAGGTGGTTAAACAAAACAAAAAAAAGCCATTAGTTAGTCTTATCCAGTTTGCAGTTGTGTTTACACGTGGCCAATGGTTGGAAATCCTGACACGTGACAAGAGAATCACTGTATGAAATACCATAAAAATAATCTGCTGACATTGATTTCAGACCACTAAATAGGCCTAAAGTAGGCACGGTTTCCACCTACAAAGGTAGACGGGGGCGAGCCTCGCAAGGCGCGACATGGCGTTGGCGGCCTCCAGCTGTCCCCAGTCTCTCAGCAGGATGTAGAAGATGTTGTTCTTGGAGCCGGATCCCAAGGTGCCCTTGTCCATGGTGCCACACATAAGCTCGCTGTTGTGGATCACCACAACTGGTGAACATGACAAGAATCAACACAATTAGGTCCAAGACTGGGAACAAGGTATGTAAAACATATCCTGCACTTTAACATCTTGTAGTGCTTGAGAGGCTAAAATGTTGCTTTCACAGGGGATTGTTGAGTATTAGAAATCCATTCACATTACAATTCCATAGTCATTGCAATAGTAATAGATGTAGGGATCCATGAAACTGTATTCTTGCAGATATCCAGTATGTCTCTTTTTTCAAACTACCAATAATATTTTATTTTGTGTTTTTTCGTCATTTAATTCTAGAGAACCCACATTTTTTTAATTGGTTCATTGTTCCAAGCACCCAACTTGTTCATTGCTTTGACTTTCACTCATAATGCATATTTTCCACTACTGTGTGTAGAGTTAATGACATCACCTTAACGGCCGGGCAGAATTTAACTGTCAAGGCAACGTTTGAAGGAACATAAATCATAAGAACGTGGAAAGCATGAAAAATAACAAAGCAGGTTAAACTGTTGGTAACTGTGAGGATCACAATCGTTTTCTACATGATTTAGAATTCATCTGCCATTTTAAGATTGATAAATTGCTACACTGGCTTCTATAGCTTCTATAAGTTCTGACAACCACAGCGGTATTGTGTGAAGAGGGTCTGCTGCCAAGGCCATCGTACGAACCGGAGCCATCAGGATCTGCACTATATCCTGCGCAGTAATGGATATCATCACTGGAAATGTCTATAACGTCTATAACATATTTCCTGGCAATTATATGAGGTCTGAAAATGAATGTTTCCCTCCACCAAACAAAAGACATTACCATTGCTTGCCTTTTTTTTTTAAAATCCTTTAAATATATATTTCTGCTGCTATGCTCTGTTCCTCATTCATGAATGACATTGCAACATTGAACCTCCTCAGAAATCGAACAGTGCACGCTTTTATAGAAACTCACACGAGTCGTTGTGACAGAGATCCTCTCCCTTCCCACAGTACTGTTTGCCCTTGGTCCTCAGGTTTGCTTTGACTGGACATTCCTTGCTTGGCTTCAGAATGAGGCTGAATATCTGCTTGCCCGTCCACAGAGCCATGGGCTGATGGACAAACAGCCAAAAATTAGTGTCAAATCACAGACAGCGAGGTCACTTGACAAAGTGGACAGAGACACATACCTTCACTATTGATGGACGGGGCAGAGAAATCCGGACCTTTTCATCTTTGCCCACAAGGATTGATGCCACTATCTGGCAGGCTTTTGCTCTGTCAAAGAATGTGTCTTTCAGGGTCAAAAGATAGCCCGCTACGAAGAGGAAATAAGTTACAATGTTAATGCATAATCTCTTTATAATATATCTGAGAGAGTCAGAGCTCTCTCACATTCTGCATTAAATTATTCTATGCTATAACGACAAATAAATAATCACCGATGCCCCCTGACTGACCTGTCAAAAAGTCTTGAATAGCAGCAATCAGAGGTTCTCCATTTCTTGGAGTGACAAGATTAGCTTTCGTCTGTAGGAAAAGACAATGAATTATGACATGCCTTACAGATAAGCCGTCTTGCTAACAGGTCTGCGGTGAAGACACATACCCCCATAAGGACCAGAGCCTCGGCTTTGGCTTCCTCCGTCTGAGGCAGGTGGAGATTCATTTCATCTCCATCAAAGTCGGCGTTGTACGGGGTGCACACGCACTCGTTGAACCGAAATGTCCTGTGAGGTTTGACTCTGGCCTGGGGATTGCGGTGGAAATAAATCAATTACTGTTATGAGGCAACCAAACAACAAAATCCCAATTGCCCTCAGACATAAAAACAGAGATATTATTTTTTTCAGATTAAGCAGTTTTATTAGTCTATTTTGTTGCAACATGTACGGCACTGGGACTTATCCCAAGTACAATAACCATATTTCTTTGGATAAAGTTTCCACATGAGCATAAAATAACGTTTTCATATTGCTTTATTTGTAGCTCCGCTAAAACATTGAGAGTAATTTCATTATCCTTCGATAATTATACATAGAACACAGCAATTATTGAAATTCTGCACCAAAACCAGATTATCAATCATAAGTGAGAACCTGGTGATGAAAAATCAAATGTACACATTTCATCTTTCACATTCTAAAACAAAAAAATGACAAGCAGGTATTTATCTTGGATTCAGATATTTAATAGATGGCTGTATTTGTGGTCGTTGAGGCACCGTGAGCACAGCTGGGCTCAATGATCACTGTCTAAGTGTGAAAAGTTCACTATGTTCCAAGGTAGCAGCGTCTCAGCGGGTGCTGACCATCTCCTCTGCAGGTTAAACAAACACTGCCTGGAGGCAGGACATATCAGCTGTCCTTAATTAGTGTGAATTCCATGAATAACTTCATGACAGACCGAGATTTAACTTGTCAGATGCTGTATTAGAAATCTCTGTGCAGCCAGTTTTTGCTAAGTGAGTAGGAGTAAGCGCTAAGAGTATTCACTGTTGCTCAGCTGTAGAGTTGTGGGTGTTTCTGGCAACAAAGCCACATTTGTATTGAATGACACTTAACATTTGAGGAATTTCAAACTGTAGTTTTTCATCATTTATCATTATAACAAACTACATGGATCTCCTGAAGTCCTGTCAAACCAATCTTCCTCCTAAAACACTGTATGTACTTACAATGTGGGCCATGATGCTGAGTTTGTGCAAAGAGGGTTGTCGATTGAATAAGACGATATCTCCGTCTATCATGTGCCTTTCCACCAGGTCGCCAAACCTCAGCTCCTGGGCAATCTTCTCGCGGTTTCCGTATTTCAAGAACCTGACAGAAAGAGAGAATCAGTTTAGGGCGAGGAGCCACAGCAGACATGCCTACAGACTGATCTGCGCTTAAAGCAACCAGTGTCACCTTTTAATCTGCGTGTGACGCGTCTGGATGAAGTTGGCACCGGGGTGAACATCAGGACCGTTACGGACAAGTTTCCTCATCAGCTCCAGATTGGCTTTGTTCACCTGAGGTACGATGCCAGATTTGCAAACCGTTACATCATTGTTATAGAGGAAGAGCTGGTTCAGTCTCTTTGTTGTGGGTAGGGGTCTGTGCTCACCCTCTCTGGGTAGGTCAGGATTTTGGCCACATGCACAGGGACGGCCACTTCATCAATCCTTAGGTTTGGGTCAGGAGAAATGACAGTTCTGCCTGAGAAGTCAACTCTTTTCCCGGAGAGGTTTCCTCGGAAACGACCTGCGTTTTCACAGTCCACAAATGAGTCATCTGGTTTGCAAGCAGGCGGGTAAGCAGTCGATCTTGCCACTCAGAGGGGCCACAAATTGCACGCACCTTGCTTGCCCTTCAGTCTCTGCACAAAACCCCTCGTCCATTTCTTAGGCGCCATGTTGAGAGGGATGCCAGAAAGCTCACTGTTTATGTAAAGAGCACACTGCAGCTGGAGGAAGTCCCAGTCTTCCATGATCATCTGGGTCTTCGCCCCTGTCATACGATGCTGGATGAAAAAGAGAAAAAAGCAGGATCTTAATGTGAAAAATATGAAACCTGAGAAGACATTTTTACAGCTCGGAGGCTTCACAATCCGAATTCAGTGAGGGAAAGGAAAACTATAACATTGTGCCATGAATCCAAACCTTTTTGATAACGTCATTGAGGAAGATGATCTCTGTCAGCTTCATGGTGAGGTCGTCCTCGTTGGTGCCAGACTTGAGGTCGCTGACCACCGAGGGCCGTATGCAGAGGGGGGGCACCAAGAGGCGGGTGAGGATGAGGTCGGCGGGTTTCCCTGCCTCAGGGTTCATCAGCAGCAGGGGAATGTCTTCTTGGGGAATCCTCTTGAAGAGGTTCAGAGCCACCAGCGGGTTCAGGTTCTCCTACAGAGGAGGTGATATTGAGTGATGCAAAAATACAGCATGATGTCTGCCTGGGGATTATTAGCAGAATTGCTACACTCTGGGTTGCAGTAAAAGTTTTAGTTAAAAAAAAGAATCGTTTTTGGGTGAATTATATGTGTATATGTATATATATATACATATATATAAATAGATGTAAAGCAAATAATAGTGAATGAGGCCCACCTGCGCTCGTGCCAGGAGCGGCTCCATCAATTTATTATGTTCGACAGCCGTATCAAAGGACTGCAAGAACTCAGACACAAAAGGATCCACGACTTTCTTGGTTGTTTTATACTTCTCATGGATGATCTTAAGCAGGCCACACTTTTTCACAGGTCCTGAAAATTAATAGGCAAAGTTTTAGCAAAGCAAAGTGACTGCAAGAGAGTGAGTGTCAAAATAGTAAAAGTTCACCATTGAAAGCTGAACAGTTGAGACAGATTGTTCTTTTGCGGCACTTGTCAGAGATCTTCTTCTTCAGCCCTCGTTTCTGGAGATAAGCCAAGTTGGGTCGCTTCAAGAAGTCGATGAACTGCAGTTTGTCCTCTTTGGTCAGCATTATGCTAGAGCATGTTTTACAGATCATCTGGGGATATGACAGGAGGCAGTGAGTTAATTGAATGTGTCACACAATTCACACATATTCACCATGGATGTATTTCTGACACCGTAGTGCCACCTAAAGGAAAGGTTTGAGTTTAGCTTGATGGATTCCAGATGGGAGAAAAAAATGTCACTAGTTGAATCTCTGCTGAAACGGTATGTCTTTTTGAATGTGTAACATTACTATTATGACTGACTGACGGACGACATCCTTACTGTTTGTGTGAGTCCTTTTATTGTAAAAAAAAAACACTGCACTATAAACTTGCCTGTAAGATTCCGATGATGGCTTTGAAATAGCCAACGTGAAAACATGGCAGCTCCAGGTCCAGGTAACCATAATGTCCTAAACAATCTGCAAGATTCTTCCCGCATGTCAAGCATGGTCTGTCTTTCTCACTTGTACCCTGCAAAAACAAATAACAACAAATGAGTGAAGCACAGGGTTACACAGCTCTCGATCACACTGGTGGTGCAGATCTTACTGGTACATAAAGGTCATCACAAGCACCGGGTGAAACTATAATTGAGGGAGGCCAGAGTTTCATCCATTGCCTTTCAAGATTTACAATCCGCAGTACACTTTCTAGCCACATGAGGGAGAGCCCTGGATTTGAGTGTAGAAATTAATTGCTAGAATTTGACAATAGCTGAGAATACTGATTCTATTCTTCTTCTGACTATTCTGACCAACATTGATTCTGTTATGGAAGATGAAAATACAATGATTTAAAAAGGTATGAAATTATTTCTATCAAACTACATTTTCTAAATAAAAAAAAAATCTGTCTAAATGCCTAATTAGATATATTAGATTTAGGACAATTTGTTCATTGCGTTACTGATACATGTACATACAGTCTTACAGGCTTGTGGATCAGGTCATGGTGGTTTTGTCATTTTTAAACAGTAAATTGATAACCATATCAGTGACTCAACAGGTAACAGCTTCAGAAAAGTCATTTTCCTCCATGGAAATGCATTTGATACAGCTTATGGGGGAATCTCCCTGGTCGTATGACCTATTCTATAGAATGATATTATAGATAATATAGGTAAACAGTTAAACTTAACCGAAAGTGTTTTAAAAAGTACATCACACCTAGACAGAGATTTGCAGATATCAAACAATGAGCTAGAAATCATTGGACAAAAATTGTATGGCTTAAGAGCTGAAATTAGATATATCTAGAGCAGAGGTGTCAAACTTGAAAAAAAAAAAACAATTCTACACTTAGACGCAATTTATTTAAGTGTGACAGTCTGAGCTCTCTAGTTTGTTCCAAGACAGCTCTTTCCCTTTTTTTCAGACTCCACCTTTCCCTTGGCCATACTTTGGGAGCTAGCTGTGTTTTGAGGGTTAGCCTTGTTTTGGGGGTTAGCGTTAGCTTATGATTCAATCAGACACGGTGAACATCAGACTCCGATGAGTTTGTCAATAAAGTTGCACACAGGGAGTAGATGATAAGCCTCCCTGGTGCCAAAATCCCTGTTATTGCAATGCAGTCTGGGATTTGTAGTATAAGTGGTGAAATCACCTGCGGGCCAATTCTGATAGATATACAATAATAACATGCGGGCCGGATACAATCGTCCTGAGGGCCGGATGTGGCCCCCGGGCCTTGAGTTTGACACATGTGATCTAGAGAATAAAACAACAAAAATAATGCAAATTCCATGCAAAGCATTCTCCTGCAAGTGAAGCCAGCCACATGCAACAATAAGCGAGACACACATCACATGCTGCATGAAAAATAGAAAACACCGAAAACAAAATAAACACCGTTAGTTAGCCGTGATTCCCTTTTGTGAGGATGGGGGTGGTTACCATGAGGACCTTGTTAATATGCACTAAGATATTAGAGGGGTTTCTCGTACCATCCGATGGTCCAACACTCCATAGGCCAGCGGAGTGTGTTTAGTGTCTTGACTGTAGAGGTTTTTACTGACAACCTGGATGTGGGCCTGCTGACGCATCTGCTCAGCAGATTTCATCCCAAAGCAGATGTGGCTTCTGTGCACAACAATGAGAAAGAAGGATGCACACGGTTCATATTAATACATCTGGAGCTTTTACCCTCCTCACTTCTCGACACCAAATATCTTTTTCTTTCCGACTTTGAGATGTGATCAGTGGAAATGGTTTGTGGAATTGCTGTTATATATGTAGTGTAAATGTGTTTTTGAACGATGGTTCACAGGTTTTAATTTTTCATAACCAGCCATGTTGTTCTTGCTCTTGGAAGGCCATGAACTGATGTGAAGATGGTTTTTTGACTACAAATTCCCCACATTTTCCAACTTTGACCATTTACCCACAATGCAGTTTGCTCTGTATATACAATGACCCTGATTTCTCGTGTAGTTTTGCAGGAGCACTGCTGATGATGAGCTTGAATATGCTATAAGAACTTCCAAACACTAGAAAATGACTCACAAAGTGAGTCCACATTGTGAGATGACACTAACAACCGAGGAGCTAACCAAAGCTAGCTTGCAGCATTTCTCAGTCATACTCACATTTTCTTCGCCACATCCGTCTCTCGAAACTGCTCCTTCACCATTTTGTCAGCGGCTCCTAAATTTACCCCGAAACAAGCGATTTAAACTGTTATTTCCAACTCATTGCATCACGTTGGACGTCAAACGCGACCCTGCACGCTGTCACTTCGTTTTCTCATGTTGTGAACAGCTTCTTCCGGTTTCTTCTTCTTCGCTGGATTCGGAGGCGGAACAGATGCGACAAGGGCGCGCTGCTGCCCCCTGCCGGTCGCATGTGAGTCAAACAACGGACTTGCGTCAGGAAAATTGTAGCAACAAATGAAAGTGACTTATTCTAAGTAAATAGAGGTGTGTAAAACAGATGCAGGAGATGTTTGTATAGCAGGTTTTAACTGCAAGTATGTTTCATAATAATAATAATAATAATAATAATAATAATAATACATTCAATCAAAATAAGATGAGATGAAGTGATTCGATTTGTGAAGGTCAACTGTCAGAATCAAATTTCTTTCCCTCGCTGCTTTAATCAGTTGTAGTTTTTTCTTTGAACAAATGAAATTTAGAAATGTGAAATGAAATTCAGAAACTATGGATTGCACTGGCTCCACTGAGTGTGTGTCACTTGCACTTTTCATGTTTTAAAGTTTATTTACAGTGTGTGAAATACTCATATTTGGAAAAACAAGAAGACTTCTGAGATGGAACTCAAGCAGCGGTTGTTGTTCCCGAGTATGGCCGAGGTTGAAATGAAAGACAACGACAGCACCGTCCAAATTCTCCATGAGGAAAAGGAGGCCTGGTGGCAGTTTGCTGAAGTTAGACCAAACAAGTCTGAGGCCGAAGAAGCTCTATGGGGAGAGATGGAGGTGGATGGAAGATGGAGTTTGAGGCCTGAGATGAGGAGTAGCAGACTTTGCACAAAGAGATCGCAAACCTAACTGAACAGGACAAAAAGAAGGAACAACAGGAACCTGGAACAGTGATAAGGCTCTACGGAAGGAAATGCAAAGTATTATCAGGGACGTGCAGAAGCTGTAAAAATGTAGACTTTGGGTTCTCTAAAACAGGTCATTATGAACATGAGACGATGAGGGCTGAGAGTGCTTCGTAATGATGAAACCTCACTGCTTCTAATGATGCTCCAATAAGAGGTGCCGATATTCATCCATATTTGGTTTTTGATGACAGTGACAGATACTCACATCACTTTGACAGGACCTAAAATATGCCTTTAAAAGGGATTCCCCTACTGGGATATGGAATCACGTCCAATTCTTGTCCAGTGGCAGCAATAATAAAACAAAAATCCACCTGAAGAGCCCAGCAGCCCAAACCACCCTTGGAGGAATATGATTTTTATTGCTTGTACCCTTAATTATTTTGGAAACTAGCCAAAGCTCATAAGATTGGGAGGTTAATTGATCTGTAAAAATAATGGAGCTGTATCTGTATTGCTGTCCGACTATTCTCCACCCTGGAGGTTCTCCCAGACATAAAGTAAGTACCAAAATAAGATCACTGAAAAAAAAAAAAAAAAAATCAGCACTGGTGGAGTCTTGCTCTGCTGTTCCGAGGGACAGGATGGATGTTCTTTCCCTCTGAGAGTGAACAGGGCGATCTCACATCATTTGAGCTCACCTTCCAGTCCGCGCAAACTTTTGCCAGCTAAAAAAAAAGAATTCAATCTTATTGTCACCTGTAAGAACTGGTCTATTACCACAGCCAGGCAGCTCTGCTCTACCAGTTGTGTTTCTGTTGGGAGTTCAATCAACCGCGGTGTGTTTTGACTAGTTTCTATTAGAACGAGTATTGAATCAGCATATTAGAAAATTATTATTTTCTGACAATTTAACTGAAGAACAAGCAGAAACGTGCTCAGGATTTTTATGGTAAGATGTATTTTCCCAGTTTGAACAGAATATGCAGCGATACAAACATCATTTTTGGTTGGGATTTCTTTGATTGTTTGAAAGTGGGTATTTTCGTACTAGTCAAATAACTCAAGACCTTTTTCATTAATATTTTGGTTAATCACAGCTTTTTGTAGTAACACCATAATCAGTGCTTAGGAACACCCTTTTGCAAATATCACAGCGCGACGGTTTTCTCTTTAAAGGTCACAGTTCTAATTTGGGATTTGCACAGTTTTGCCCTTGGAGTTTCGCCGTTTTAGGGGAAGAAATGAGTATGAATTCAATTGCATTTCCAAGGTGTAAAAAACAAAAAAGACCAAATCTTCACAGTATTTCAACTCTTATTCCATTTGACAGCTGGTGAATTTCTACACATATCACTTTCAATTTCATAACTGCAGAACAGAGTGTAATTTTTAAAGTCTAACTAAATATGGACGTGTCAGCTTGATAGTTATCAGTGTATATATGTGTCACCATGCGTTTGAATATGCATATATGCATATCTGTGTGCATAATTCAATATTGAAGTGACACTGTGGAATTGTGTAGCTTATTCTCTGAGGAGCATCATCTCATTTTAAACAGTAATACTACCTTTCACATTCTGAAATGCAACCACTAGATGGCATCAAACACATTCCAAACCATTCCTGAACTAAGGTTGTGATATTTGATGCATCAGGGTGTAAACTCATATGATGGCTGAGGATTTCCTGATGATGATTCCCCTCTACCACGTGATTGCAGTGATTGATTATTCTTCCAACCTATCACCCCCAACAGTGAAAATTGCCTTACTGGATATGATTTTTCATTTTCTAATTACGCAACCACTTATGAGGCTTTTAAGTAAACCTGTCATACCGCTTCCAGAGAGGTGTGGGATTTCTAAATCTGCCTCTAGAGGCAACGTAACCGTGAAGAGGAGGGTCTCACAGGGACATAAAACCCAAGGATGTACAGCTGTATCAAAGGCTGTGTACATATATGTATAGAGATGATGGGAAATCATCTTCAAAGCCACTTGAGGGACTGATGCTTGCAGTATTTTTTCAGCATTAGAGGCAGTGATCTCCTCTAAACGTGCTTCTTGAGCACCTCTGCGTACAAAACTGTATCAGATAGAGTGGGTTAACCTTTCCATCACAGGCACAAACACAAACACACACACACAGAGCACTCCCTGCGGAAGAATTGAGTATCTCAGACTGCTCAGATGTAGGAAAATCGTCGCAGGACTATCCAGGGATTTGGCGACTGGTTTTAGATTGGATCAAACCACTTTTCTCGGAATTGTGCCAGAGAATCAGCAGACACTGATCACTCGTGTATTGGAAATGTTGGGTTTTCTTTCTAAAGCTTCATTGGTTAAATGGTTAGCGAATTGAAAGCCTATTTCTATTTCTTAATTTGAAATGAAACTGCAGCAGAAAATCCCAGTTCCAATATGTGTTTATATTTTGTGGCATTTAGTCATATTCAACTTCTTGTAACACAGTTTAAATAAAAAAAATGGGCAAATGAAAGCTGGAGGGAGCAGTCCTCTCGCCCTCCTCTATTGATCAATGTGGATGCCTCTTTAAACACTTAAGAGCTAACCAGTGTTTACTCATTGTACCATTTACATAATGCAGAAATATATTTTGTAGATCAATGTGACCACCGTCTTTGTGTAATTAACACGGGTAAATCACTGTGCTTAATTTACAGAGCCACCCAAGGTTCATAATGGGCCCCCAACACATTGACCCACAACGATTGATTGATCCCTCCCCCCTTTAAAACCGTGCCCCCGCTAATGACAAAGTAATGAGGAGATAGTGTGTTGCAAGGGTGGCTAATACTGCTTTCGCTCTTCATATTCAGATTTGATGATGCCCCTCCTCCCCCCATTTTTTCCCCTCCTCCTCCTCCCTTTACCATGTTTTCTGCAATGGTGTCAGCCCGTCGCTTAGAGGCCCCTCTCCCTCTCGCTTTCTCTTTGCATGTGTGTCTGCATGCGTGTTGTGCACACCGCTCAGTAATCAGCCACACAGACTTGCCTTTGGTGGCTGGAGACTGATTCAATATTCCACTGGGTAATTTATGCAGAACTAATTCTCTACAGGAATGGAGGAGCTTGGAGGAAGGCAGAGAGAGAGAGAGAGAGAGAGAGAGAGAGAGGGAGAGAGAGGGAGAGGGAGGGAGAGAGAGAAAAGGCGCAGAGGAAGAAATCTGTGGTGAAATAATTATCCCCGGTGTCACTGTAGCAACATTGTGTGAAGTTGATGTCAATAAAATATTGAGCTACACAATCCATTTCAATTTCACCTCAAAAAAAAGATGCTGCAGAGGGTCGGGTAGGGTTGCAGGAGGAAGAAGGGATGTGCACGCATGTCCACACACACACACACACACACACACACACACATAGGCTTTCCAGAAAACACACAGCAAAGGCGGCGGCGGCGACGGCGGCGGCTGGCGACGTGGGCTGCTTACAGACTGGCTAGGAAGCACATCATCGCCTGTAGTCATTTAACTTGTCAAAACAGCAGGGCTCTGTGTCGCCTCATATTTGGATTTAGCGAGTTTGAATCACTGGAAATAAAGTGAAAGAGGATGAGATGAAAAATGAAATGAGGGGAGCTTCCCAGGAGAGCCATTGGGCGCACGGTATAGATTATGTTCATTTGTGACGGACGGGTTTGTAATAAGAGCCCTGTGTCAAAGTGCATTTGTGTGGATGTGTGTGTGTGTGCACTGAGGGTGGGGATGATGGGCTTAATTGTATTCTTCTCACAAGCTGTATTGATCAGCACAATGCACATGCAGGTCTTTGATCTATGAGACCATCAATCAGCACGTCCTCTTGAATGGATGCTACTCAACAGGAATAGAAAACCGTTCGGATGATTCTGTTTGTAGTGCCCGAGGTTGGACCTGCTCTTAAGGCAGGTCTCAGGACCACTTTTTGAAGGTCTCATCTCTGACTTGAGCGCATTTTCACTCCATCTTGCCTTGAACTGAGTGGAGCCTTTTTTACGCCGGTGTGGATTTTTTGGAAACAAAGCCATTCCCCAATGAATTCACAGCACCTGCTCTGGGCCAAAACATTCCTTCAAAGTCCCTTTCGGCAACATTTTTTGCTTGTTGTTACTTTATTTGGATGGTTGACCTTAGCTGTGCAGAGTGATAAATGTGCAAACTCTGTCGTTGGTATTCTGTTATTCATTTCTGAAAGCAGAAGGTTTCTGTGCGTCCCTTAAACCTGAGCTTAAGGTATGACAGCTGGAAACATCGTGGTCGCGGTGACAAAACGACCAGTTTGGGAGTCAGCCAAGGCCCAGGATGCACTTGTCGAAAGGTAAAGGAAGCCAGTATTTGGACGAGGAGACACCTTGTGTCTTTTTCTTTAACCCAGAAAGGATTCACGACCATGATGTCATTGCTGAGGATGTGGGCTTCTGTTCCTGCGCTTATAAAAAAAACACTGTGGGAATCTTCTTGGATTCCCCTACAAGACTGTAGAGGTGTAAGTCGAAACTAATAGCAATAAATCCAATAATGATTAAAAAAAAACAAAAAAAATTCACACCCCCTTGCAACCACCAAACGCCACGACCACCACTGGCGTGCAGCTGCTTGCTCCGGCCTTTGCCCCCTCTGGTCATCGCCTTCTCCCCCCATGGCCTCCATCTGCGACTGTCCGGCTCAAAGTTATTTCCCACCCCTTTAAAATGTTAAAATATTGATGTATTGCCACGCACACGCCCTTCCATGTACCTTCGATGTAGATCTATAGGCCTGAGAGTGAAAACATGCACTTCCTGTTGCCACTAGGTGGCACTCTGACGTAAATGGGATGTTTTGATATAAATCTGTTCAGGGTTGGACTGTGAATAAAAGTGTTAAGTTTGGTGCGGATGCAAGTTTGTTT
>CAESWR010000093.1:448125-463197 GCA_903171835.1 Mullus surmuletus | reverse complement strand
CATCAATAGCAACAAACCGGGATCATGACATCACTGCTGCAGAGATTTTCCAATAAAAGCATGACTCCAGCTTCTGTCAGCGAGATATCCAGATTTATTGTGCCGAACGTCACTTCAGAGGAAAACGAGACCCCTCCCCGGACTCTATCCACGTGTGCTCGTGTGTGTGCGTGCCGTGACCCTAACCATCTTACCCCGGGGGTCACTGCAGTGTGGAGGTCCTAATGAACCCTTGGCGTCCCCTTGGCTCTGGCTTGGCAATGAGCAGGGTTAAAGCACGGAGGAGAGAAAAAAAACATCACAGCAAGGCAAAAGACAGCAGCGGGAAACGGAAAGGTTATAGCTTCAGTTCTGAGATTGTTCTTTCCAGGTTTCGCGCCGTCCCTGTCCCATAATCTTGCCAAAATGATTTGCGTCCTTGCTTTCTAGAGAGGGGGAGATCACACAAAACTGGTTGTGGATCAACACCCTCAAACATGTGGTCATTTGTGGCATTCATATGGACATGCTGCCTCTTAGGAGACACTTGAGCCCCACTTAAAAGGCGTCATGGGCTGCTTTCGATTAGGGAGGCGGTGGGCTGCTTTAGATTTGATGAACAAGAAGTGCATATGCATTCCACAAAGAATGTTAATGAAACACATTCCTTCTGAGTTCTCATGGAAACCAGCTTGGATTTAGGGATAAGGAGGTGGGGAGAGAAATGGGGTCCCCCTGTATACCCCTCCTTTGGAGAAAAAAGCTGAGAAGAGGCAGGAGGGATTGATTCTTCTGAGGGTAAAGGAGGGGAAATTTGTGAAAGCACGAGACACTGTCAGTGTGTTACACGGTGGGCTCCTGCCGCTTGTGTTGAAATGCTTTTAACAAGAAAAATCTCTTTATACAAGGATGACTTAGACAGTTGTGATATGTGTCGCCATGATAATATGTGTTGCTAATGATGTTTATCTTTTATTGTGACTTCAAATGGCTCAGGCTCCGACACGCTTGATTCCTTAGAAAATAAAATAAGTGAGGCAGTTGTAATTTTACGTAGATATGTTAAAGCATAAATCCTTGAGCCGCAAGAATGAACGCTTTGTTGCTGTCGAATCTTGTCTTGCGTTTGCCACCTCTGCTTTCCTTTTTTTTCCCCAGACCTCAATAGATGAGACACGATTCTCCAAAAAAAAAAAGTGTATTATGAAGCCAAAATATTTTATCACCTTCAATAGTTGGTTGCAAACAGCTTAAACATTTGTTCCAATCAGTATCTCCAAGCATCTGACGCTGAGCCGCTGAGCTTTGATCAGAAAATAGCTCTGAAAAATATCTGTTCATATTGCTCCCACAGATTTTTCGCTGTGTTTATATCTGTTGGACCCCAACAGCCCGGGCTGCGGTAATGACTCATATCATCTGGAAGTGAAAAACGATGTGAAATGTAGCAGCTGAATGTGTGAGTTAAGCTTTTTGTAACCTTTACTTTATCCCAGGAGTGTTGGTTAAGCAGCTCCACTGGAGCAGTGATGTGTCAGGCACTTTGCTCAAGGGTACTTCAACCCTTCTTGTTTATTCACTGCCCCCTCCCCACCCCCACCTCTCTCCCTGCACAGAGGAGACCCTCAGTCGATCGCCGTGCACTGCTGCTAAAAAAACTGAAAAAAGTATCAAATCTAAATTTCTGTTCTGTTTGGGTTAAATATGGGAGCAGTTTAGATGTTTTCTCATCTTAACTGCGACCTTGTTGTCATTGTGACATTTTTGTTGCGGGGTTGAAGTTCATATCTGGCTTTCGATCTTTTTTTCTGCGTTATTTCCGTTTGTCGACCTGCTGTCACCATGTGGTATTGGGTCAATAGGGTAATGGGGTTCAGCATGGCAGACCGCACAGAGTCTTGAGCCACATGCCCAATCCAGGCCTTGTGTCTTTTTTCTCAGCTTTCACTGGTACATGAAAAGAGTGGCAAGACCCTTTGTGCATAAAATAAAATAAAATGAAATATGTTTTCATTGTGAACATATTTAGGTGTCGAGGAGCATTTAGCGGTTGACAAGACAGCTGATGGTGAACAGTAACCGGACACAGTAGAGCATGCATGAAGGGCTACATGTGAGGTACGACTCCATAGTCACGCTCACACTCATGCTAACTTTTCCCATCGATTAATCTGATGGAGGTGCTAATTTTCACTGTGCATCATATTATGAAAGAGGTTCTGTATGACAGACTTCATGTACAGTTTGCGCCAAACTGCGCCATCCCTATTAATTAGAAAAGAATGAATTATTTTTGAGTTTGCATAAAGAGAGAATCTTTTCAGTCATTAAATATCATTAGTCATGCAAATCAACTTCTGCCTCCGAGCCAAAAGTCTGATTTCTATGGAGACGCACACAGTTCCTCCGTTTGTGAACATTAGTCCCACACAGTTCATTGGGAAATGCTAACACTTGCTAAAACACAATTTTAATCAATTTAATTATATACCTCTTAATGTCAATTTGATGGGAAAAGCCAGTGTCCTTATTTAGGTATTATTTTTAATTTAAGTTTAATCGTGTCACGTCAAGCTGCTGAAGTGTTTTCGCAGCAGATAATGACTGAGGCTCCTGTTTGATGCAAATGAGACCCCTCGCCGATTAATAAATAATGGTAAAAAAAAAAGGCCTGACATGAACCTCGACAAAAGCATTACACCAGGATTATCGAACCTGTCTGATTATTTTCTTTTCGTCTCGCTGACCTTTCCTCCCCCTCTCCGTCAAGCTGTAACGCATTGTCTAAGCTCTTTAACACGGTAATCATCTGCTCATTTGTGTACGGATCATAACTCTGTTTACCAGCAGCCAATGTAATGCTGTATTGATTAGTGAACCGTTAGCATTTTCAACCATCATAGTGAAAAGTGCTCCTCTTTCCCGGCTCCTGCTCCTGGCCTCACTCTGCCATGCGGTAGCAGCTATAAATGGGCATGTTATTGAAAATTCCTTTTTTTCCTTTTTGTGCTGAGGGGGGGAGAGGCCAACCAGATCTCTATTAGCAGACCAGGATTTTCTCCCATGTGTCACGGTGAGTGTAATTGCAATGTCACACTTCAAGGACTTCATGTGGGTGGACGGGTGGTCTACCACAAGAGAGAGGACTGTAGTCAAAATACCAATTAATGAAGGCCAGAGAAATATGACCTGGACCGCTTCAGGTCCGTACCTAGCAATGACTGAGTCTGTCGATTGAAATTGTATCCCATCAGCCCTTGGTCGTGGGTCAGCGCTCAGTGTCAGTGCCAGCAGATTACACTTCCCTCTCGCCGGATCCTGACTCCTGCCCTTGAGCTCACACCCACAAATTCATCCTGTACTTACTTCATGAAGATGAATTCACAATATTTCTTTTGGAGGGGGGGGTCAGGGGATCTCAAGCGCTTGTGAATTCTTTGTTATATTGTCATGCAAACCAGCAAATCTTTTGCTCTCACAAGGCTGGTAAAGGAAACACACTCCTCTCCAGCCATCCCGTGCTGAGGTACAACCAAACCGCGTCCACTGATGCCACAGAGCGAGCCTGTGGTGCTTCAGCCACTGGTGATGGTCAGCTGCAGCGCCGAGCGGAGCCCTGGCACACTCACTGTGGCGGTCTTGGAGTATCTGGCTCACATGTGTGAGCCCAGAGGGATTTCACATCCCAACCTTGGTGAGCATACAACCTCCTGCCAGAATTAATTACCGCAGTCGGCTGTGACCTTGCCTTGCCTGCTGCAGGCCCAGCATCATTTGGAGATAAGTTTCCATTTGCATGTTGCACCAAGTGAACGTCAGATATGGGGGGCACTATGATAATTGACTGGCAGGGCATGTTCTCTTGATGCATTCACTGCATTCAACACATCAGTGTAAATAAAAACGTTATGCCCAGGAACTATACTCTCATTTATAACAATAAGTAATAAGACTATGTGTTTCAAATGGGATCTACTTTAATGAGCTTTTAATTTCACTTAATTCCATGGTTCAGTATTATGGTTTAGTCTCACATGAACTGATTTCATTCTTTTTTAAGTTTATACTGTTCATTCATTGTCTACAAAAATCCTTAACGGAGGCAACATTTTAAATTGTTTCGTTTTGTGAAATTCCTCCATTATTTTGTGCAATTATATGACATAGTAAACAACCCCCCAAAAAAGCCCAACACAGCATATCCAGACTTGCACACTGAGGAGTCCAAACAAAGCGAGTCCAAGCTGAAAATCCAAATCAGAAAGTCCAAACAAAAAAAAAAGAACTGGCAGGGGCAGGAACAGGTGGCAAGAAGAAACAAAGAAACAAAAACAAAGGAACTGCTGAGATACATTCACTAACTGGCACGGGAGGCAGGAGAGCTGGTGTATGTTGCAGAGCAGACTGGGGAAGTGAGGGGAGGCGAGAGACTGAATGGGAGGGACGGGGAAGTCCAGGGGCATCTGGCGGTCCGATAAAAAGCAGTGGAGAAAGGACACAAAGGGGTTTGAGGGGAACACCACACAAAAACAAAACTTAAAGGTGCTCTGTACAATATTCTTTACTTTCATACAGCACCAAACAACTACTATCAATATAAAGGTGAGGGGAGTCACGGCATCCTGAGCACCGACTGCAGCCAAACTCGTTCTGTTTGTTGATAGCCTGCTTTTATGTTTTCTGCTTTGACTGCACCTTAGTACATATTAGCCCCTCCCCACATATAAGAACTCAAGTGAGCATGAGGTGCGGTCAAATACCAAAGAACTCTGCTGCGCAGCTCCACAGAGCGCAGTTCAGAGACTCTCCAAACTCTGCTCCAACCCAAGAAAAAAACCTTCCATCAGCAAACCAAGTTCTTATAAAAAGAGACAGAAGCCGAGAGTCAACATCGGTATTATGGGTATTATTGTATGTCGCCCCTTTGAGCTTCAAGTTCACTTCTTCTCTCACTCTGCAGAACCATAAATGTGCACAACAAACATTACTTTGCAGTCACTCTCAGCAATCTCCGCCACAGCACAGGTAAAGAAAACGTCTCTTTGATGGCTAAATGTATTCTGGTGCGGTCATTACTCCGCAAAATACCCACCAGCAACACACACTCCGTCCGCGACAGCAGTGTGTTTTCATATTTGTGTTACCTTCAGAGTAACTCTGGCAGCCTGCCAGCTGCTGTCCGTCGTCAACAAGCCCTTCACGCCAGCATAAAGAGGCATTTCCGATATTTCCCCAAAGACCTTTTTTTCTGCCCCCGCATAATGAAAACAAATATTACTAATATATTTAAAACATGTCAGCATTACCGCTGACTGCTAAAGTGGTGATTAGACGTGATTTCTGTTGAACTCCGCAAGCAAATTACCCATTTGCCATTAAACAAATTATTAATTTAGCACTCGTCGGTGTGACTTTCTATGGAGCTGAGGTGAAAATACATTTGTTGACAATGAGTCTGGGTTCTGTTTCTGACAGCTGGGGCCCATTTTGACAGGAAATCAGATCCTCCTCAGGGTCCGCCGTGAGGGCTCTCGCCACTGACCAGTTATCAAAACACAGCGCGGAATCCACCAAAGCCCCGTCACTGGCTCTTGTTTCCAGAAACCATACGTGAAATAAAGAGACAGAAAACACGCAGGGTGGATCTGATTCAGTCAGATCCCAGATGCAAAATTGCGTGTGTACGCAAATAGTTTTCACAGGCTGTTTGTTTGGATTTTGTGCGTTGTGGCTGATGATCACATTTACAGGTATAATAGCGGGTGCTAACGGCAGTGTTTAAATAAAGGTTTTGTGTGCATTACTGACTTTCATCATTGGGAGAGAGGGAGAGCGGAGTGACCACACGCACAAAATGAAAGGGACGTCATCAAATCTGAGGTGTTAATGGAATAAACACAGATACAAACATTCAGGTATTTACCAGGTAAAACATTTCTGGGCATCATGTGAATATGACTAAAAAAGCGTAATTTCCTCCTTGTCACAATAATCTGTGTTTGTGAAATCGACGTATTTGCATCGATTCCCAGACTTTTGCTCACGCAAGAATAAAGGACCCACATTGTGTATTGATTAAGGCGATCGCACTGAGTGGCCACTGTTTTGCGCCTCAGTGTGCACTCGGTTTTGTGTGTGGTTTGCACTTGCTTTGACGCAAGCCTTCAGTAAATCAGGCCCTGACCGTGGTTTCTGTTTAAGCAACGTACAATTGGAAATGTTAGGAAGGAAACTCTTTAAAAAAAAAACAACAACTTGTCACACTGCTTCCTTGACACCGTATTAGCTCCGACTGTATTTGCATTGTCATGATAATAATCGTCGGCAAACACACTGAGCCGCATTCTGTACATCTCCCTCGAGTCTGAGGTAATTGTTATATGCGCGGCAAGTTTCACATTTACCAAGCAAACAAGGTTACCGATTCCATAATGCTGCAGATTTTTCCACACACGAAGGTTTGTAGCTGCGACTCATAAGAATGCACCATCCAGTGATTGCGTCTAATTAAATTAAATGTCAAATACAGGGAACAATAGTGTCGTGACTGTGCCAGTAAGGCAATTTTCACCTGATGAAATTGGGAGATGCCTCCATGCCTCACATGGAGTGTGTTGGGACATTACAGTCTAGCGTCGACTAATGCCGATACAAGACACTGAGCAGAAATTCCGTGTTTGTGAGAAAGAAGCGGGGCGTCTCTTTGCGGCTTTGTGATGAAGATAATCCTCGATTGGATTACTCAGCTCTGCCGGTGACAGTCTGAGTGTGTGGGATGAGACCTGGTACTATCTTTCCCTCCACCTCTGCCCATCTCTCCTCTATTTATGGAGCACTGCGGAGTACAGTGCTGGACTGCATCCCACTGGGGACACTTCTTCATCTGAACAGCCTGCACCTTTTCTGCAAAAAGACAGCGGGGAAGATAGATTCAAGCAGGAAGGGGTGGGGTGGGGATGTGGGGGGGGGGAGTGGGGGGGGGTTGGCCTTTTCACCTCTGCATCGGTGGCAAACGACTACAAATGCTCCAAAAACCCAAACGTGCGCTCAGATGCGTGCGCGGACCACAGAGATGCCTGCTTTGTTTCCCTCGCCTTATTCCAGAAAGCCGCACAGCCGTGAGACAAATTGCTGCATGGCATTAGCGCTACATTGAAGGATGAAAGTGCACCGAGCAAGGCAAACAAGCATCCCATTACAACTGCCACTTAGCAACAAACACATCTATTACAGTGGCTGAGCAAGACTGGAGGTGAGCCTGCGCACACCTCCAACAAGCTGCTATCCAGGGCAATGAGATTCTGCTCGTTCTACACTGGGAATTTCAACAAGAATGAAGAGAAGAGAGGGGGGAAAAAACAAAAAAACAAATGGCCTCCCACTTTCTCTCCCCGCTGAGGACTCAGGGGCCAGAGCCACTGTTTACATACTTGAAGAGTCACTTCATTAGATGATGTTTTATGATTTTTTTTCATCGCCCTGTTGAGACTGGGAGCCCCCCCACCCCATCTTTGCCATATTTTTGAGTATGACATCACTTCCACTGCGATGGACTGCACAATTCATTGGTTCCACTGCATCAAGGTGATGAATGGAAATCTTAATACACTGACCTGATAGAGCAAACAGTCTGCTTTTCTCTTTCAAATGTTCCTGACGCCCCCCCACCCCCACCCCCACAGGTTTTCTTTCCCCCTGCGGCTGCACCTTACACTCTGCTGTGTGTCATATCAATTCACTCGCAAAAATGCATTAATTCCCCCCTCCTTTTTTTTTAACCGCAATAATTACCGTGGTGCAAATTCTGACTGCTGTCGTCATGGTAATTGCCTTACAGGAGTAATGGCGCCAGTGAAGCTCAAGTGACTGAGAGAAGATGAGAGGAAGTCAGGAGAGGACTGCAAAGGAGACAGACACTGCTCATTGTGTGCCAACATATTTCATGTTTCATCTTGTTTCATGGCATGTACTATTGGCAGTTTACCTTGACTCGGAATGATCGGACCACGAAGCTGCTCAATGCCAGAAAATGAATTTGATGTGGGTGAGTGGGGATAAGTGTTCTTTCAGCACCGAGCAGAGTGCCAAGAGGTCCCAGAGCAGAGCCCCGCTCCCCGCCATTTATCCACTGCATTAAATGGATGTGTTGGGTTCAAGGAGGGGTCAGGGAAATATAGGGGACAACATATGTCAAACAATACATATAAGAGGAGAAAAGTAGGATCATAAAAAGCCTTTTATCAACTGGCAAACAGGGCTCCCGGCAGAGGGAATATAAGCGAACAGCCTCCTGGACCAAAGCGTTTGATCATCATTATGAAACAACAAGAGGCAAACATGGCAGTTGGCACTGAAATAATGCTGAAATGAGGACGCTTTAGCTCCTCCAAGGTCTTGAGGTGTGGAGCATCATTGCCAGCGTGTGGATACGTATGTGCACTCCGGTTGTCGCAGTGCCCTCAGGTTGCCCTTGTGTGGTGTCAGATGTCCCACTGGACCCCACAAAGGCACCATTGGCTCTGTGCTGTTGTTATTCAGACACTTCATCATAATGTTTTTCTGCTAATACCGCTCTAATTAGCTGCTGTTGCCTCGTCTCAGGGAGTTACAAGCAAACAAAAACGGAATAAATAGGAGGACAGATCATGAATATTATCAATATTCTAATGAACATTGTTTTAATTTTATATCCATGGAAAAAAAGCAAAAGTGGCGTAAAACTCAATGGCATCCTGTGCACGGCACTTACATCATGGTTAGGATGATGTATGATCAGTCAAAAATGTCAAGAATATGGTGAGTATCTGATGAACATTTAAATATTCCAGACTCTTTACTACCTAAACCCGCCAAGGTTGGAGACTGCATCACATGACTGAATTGATTGTAATATAATGAATGTTTTCTCCCCTTTATCTCCAGTTTAAGGAAATTGAGCTGAGATATTAAGAGCAATTCTGGATATTAAGAGCATAATATAAATCAGTTTGATCAAGTTTGATTAGATCATGTATCATTTGTTAAAATACCGTAGAATATAAACACACATATGTGCATTAAAATATTGCATAGAATTTATAGTTAGTTACATTATGGAGAGATGGAGAACTGCTGTTCCAAATCACAGAGAATTTGAGTCGTAAATTGCTTGTTTGCAATGAATCAGTGCAAATGCAGAGAATCGAAATTATCGTAAGATTAAAAATAGGATTCAATTTGACAAAGATATTTGCGTATATCTTTGTTGAGTATATATCAAAACTGTTCCTAGTACAGTAGGTGACAATTCTTTTTATGCGTTATATAACCTGAAAGAAGCTGATTAAGGTTGTTTTTTTCTCACTGAAGGCAGAGGGGAAAAAAAGAAAAAATAGATCCTTCACAGCCAAATTCGAATTTACCCACATGACAGTAATAGCCACATTTTTCTACACACAGACACCAAACAGAGGCTAATTAAATGTTCCAGCTCCCGTGGTTTAGTCATAGCCCTAAAAAGGGCTTGCGAGACAGCTTATTGGTCTGAATTTGATTTATTCCACCGACTTTGAAAGGAATTGTCAGGAATTTATTTACAAATCAATTCCGCACGGAGAAGATCTACTTCTGTGATAATACACACACAGAGCGCTCTAATTCTCTTTAATCCTTCATGACTGGTGCAACTTTTGTAGAATTACTGCAATCATTTCTTGCCAGCTGCTGTCATGATGTAGCAATATGTTCTTTGAAATTGTCTTCATATTAATCAATATCTTGATTTGAGGTTTACAGAAGCTGTGGGGTTGAAATACTTCAAATATATGGAGGAAGTCTTTTGTATAGCTGTAAATCCTGAAGTAATCAGCCATTATATAAACAGCTCTCTGAGATGAAATTGTTACAAGCACATATAATCCCTCATTAAAGTATAACAATGAAGTGTTTCAACAGAAAAGTATATTAATACTGCCCTAGACACACCACGGAGCAAAACATAAGTGTATTTTTATTTAATTATGATAGTTAAGATGTGAATTTTACTGACGTTTGATTGAGGAGACCCCTCACTGTAAATCAGAAATACAAGGCTCAAACTCTCTAAACATGACAGAAAAACCGATCAGAGCAATTAGCCAGAAAGAAAAACATTACAGAATAATACATAAAAATTTATGAACAAACTTGAGAAAAATATGACATGGACGTTGGCGAGCGTTCCTCTGGCTGTGATTTGTGGCTGTGATTCCTCGCAGTGGTCATATCTGTCAAAACAGACCACTCACCACTGTCACTTTATTGAGCTGTAAAATCCTGTAACCACATTTCGCCATTTTTGAATGTTTTGACAATGTGTTCAGCCCTCACGACTGCCGGAGCTATCACTCCGTGTTTTTCAAATTCATCCAATGTGTCCCACTGCCTGGGAAATGACAACACTGCTGAGGCAGCCCGGAGTTACTCTTTGATGGACACAGTGGTCTATCTTCACAGTTGACTTCAGTGGTGAAATTGTGACCCCCTGGTCATTTCAGCGGGGTCTTATCAGTACCGGCCAAATACAGGGAGTCTGATGGAAGGACTAAGGAGATGATTTGGGGACAGTCTGGCCCATCAGTGGTGCTTTAGCTGCATGCTGTCCACATAGCGGCTGCAGAATATGTTTGATCAGTAATTCGAAGGCTTCTAAAGATGGCAATTTTTCTCCTCACTCACGTCTGTGCAAGTAAAAAATGTGCCCACTACTTTCAGTGTTAGAAAACAGATTTCCTGCACTACCACAAAGATAAATCTTCATCATCTTAAAAGTTTATATGGCGCCGTGCAACCTTTTAGTCTGTGATTGTACAGAAAATCCACCGGGCGCAACTTTTGGAGGCAGAGATTTAGTGGCAGGAAATCTATATCCTCTTTAAGAGGAGGAGTCACATCTGATAATAGATATGTGAAATCCATCTTGTTTCTGAACACTGTCCTTTGTAGGGAAAATATCAATTTGAAAAGCCTCTCCTCGGGGTGACACTGAAATCAGTCAAGAAATGTTTACTTTGGAGACAGATTGAAGATTATTATCATTGGAGGACAGGTGGCATGGTTCAAAAGGTGACAATTTAGGGGATAAAATGTGACATCATTTTATTTCTACTCTAGAGTCTTTGCTTAAAATTGTGCATTTTTGACCTGATCTGACATGATGTCAATCGAAGCCCTGAACACATTGCGATATGTTTCTGCATTTTTCCATATTTGATTTTTCCAACAAAAATTAAACTCCACATATTCAGTGTCTGTGAAGCCTGAAGCAATGCAATGTGTTTTCCACACTCTTTTTTTCATCACCGACCAAAAAATCATAGCTAAACTTCATGCTCCGTAAGATTTGTATCTATGAAAATGAAATCTTGGTTTTTACTTTTAGTGTTTTACTGAAATTTATATTATTATACTTTTTGGGGGGTTTTATGCTTTTATGCTCTTCTTTCTAACAGGAAATTATTTCTGTGATAGTGGAAAAAATAACAAGCAATCTTGTATCTGTCAAAACTTTTTGGGTTATATGTTGGAAATAAATGATGAAATCTGAGCGAAACAGCTAATTTTTCAAAGGCATGGTTGCCTCCCATCATGACTCTTATTCAAAATGCAGGAAGTACCAACCTGAACCCTGCAAGTCTTTTTTTAAACGGATTACCAAACACTAACTGTAGCATCAAAAAATCTGAAACACAATGTTCCGACACCGATTCTTTTCGTTTTGAAAGTTGGAGATGATCTGGCTGAGAGGGTTACATACAGTGTATCAGTGACAATAGAGAATATTCAACCCCAACCCTTCTGTTTGCTGTTAGATGCATCATAATGGCAGTGAAAACAACTGATACTTTGGGTTGAAGTCGAAGTCATGGAGAGTCTTGTGGCCTCCTTAACTCCATTTGAGCCTCTTACACACCATCACAAACGGGGACTAAAAGCCCTCCTCATGCATACTCCACCTCTGCACAAAGTGCTCTATTGGAAATACAGATCTAGACATTTAGCTACCTCTTGAAATAATAATAATATACTCAGTTATGTGATGCAGTACCCTTTTCAAGAATGTTTTTGCAGAACATCCTTTCTCTTGTCATCTGTTCTTTTAAAGTGGAACATTGCAATGTTTCTATCAATATGACACTTGACTATGCACAACTTCACATTATAGCAGTCATTCTATCTTTCTATTATTCCCAAATGTATACATTTATTTATAGAATGTCTTGTATTTTCATCTTTATCTATAGCTCTTTTCCTTTTTTTTGCCGCTCGAGTATGCTTCTTATTTTCATCCCGAAAAATACACAGTGTAGAATATGTAGTCGCTACAATTGCATTTTACTGTTCCATCATGTACAGTTTACATGATAATAGTGCTGCCCGTGACTTTGGCATTGACAGGGTTTGGCCTGATATAAACACTGGTGGTAATACAGAAGTGAACGCTCACGGCCATCACTCAAGGTGCTGTAATGGACAAAGTTATTTAGACCACATCTAATGCCGGCGCAGCGGAGGCCAGATGATCTAAGGCGAATTTGGTGGATCTGATCAGGTGTGCAGGCAGACGAATGGCAAACTCGGTGGGCAGTTGTGGTGGATGTCAGACGTATGTCTTTCATAAATATGGGAACAACGGTCATCAATGAATCTATTAAATTATTCATTTGTCAACTCGACTTTTGTCCATTGCATCTGATGTCAATCAAAGCCAAATTATCTCGCCTGTAGTAGATTAGATCACGTTAGATAATTGATTAATTAATCCCAAACACATTCTGTTTCAGTTCCATCATTTAGATACACATCAAAATCAAGAAACAAATATCTATGAAACTAAAATAAAAATACTAAACTTTTTCCATTTCTTTTCAAATCTTAAACTGATGTCAACTGGAGTAATTTAAACACTGCGTTGGTGTATGTTATTGCTGGATATTAAGAGCATATTAAGAGCATATTATCTGCTGGGGTTGGGGGGGTCATTTCAGCAACAGAATATATGGTTCGTAATATTTTAAAATAATTTGTAAATATAATGATACAAGATTAAGATTAATTTGGTGTAATAACAACAATAACAATAATAATAATAATGATAATCGTTTATGTATTCCGCCCAGTCATGAGATTGCTACTTCAGTATTCACGTACCTGCTAATTTAACAGAAAATATTGGGCCACTGCCAAGCATAAACATTTAATATCCCAGAATTGATGATACAGGCACTGACTTCCCCTCTTACCAAGTGGCCACACACAAATAAAAATCAAAATAAAATATTTCGTTTGCAGTTATCTGATGTGCACATGTGCTACAGAGCTCTTATTTTCTATGTGATAAGTGCATGTTTGAAAGAGGAGTCGACCGAGCTATGTGGCTAAGTGCCCGAGTGCCTCGTTGCTCTCTTTTCCAACATGTCAGGTGCTGTGTTTACCCACCCAGTTGCCCGGCAACCTCAGCCAAACAGACTTGTAGATGAGGGAAGCTGCACTGTAAGTAGATGTCATCGAATATCTGTACAAGTGTGTGTCTGCCTTCCATGGGGCTTGACAAATTTTTCCATTAACCTCCAATCATCTAATAAAGTGGCTAATTCTGGGAAAAGAAGCAACACAGGAAGGAGCATCAGATGTGGAAAATATTTGGCTATTTTCTCTGCACTACTTTTAAAGTCGAACTGAATCGCATATGCAGTCAGTGTGTAATTTAGGGACGGATTTCATAGGATAACTGGAAACAAACAAATGTTATATACATATACATATTCTCATATTCTCCTTGCCAATATACAACAAATGATGCTCAGAGCGCATACAGTGTTTTCACCATTGTCAGGGTTAGAAATCTTAACGTTTTGTACCCAAGCATTCATAAATTGTACAAAGGCTTCCAAACATTTATAATTCTTAAATTATCCAGCTATAACAGCATTCACACACAAGATAAGTGAAAATATCAGGAAAAGTGAGAGGTAAGGAAGACTTAAAGATCCATGATTCCCACTGTGTTCTATTGATCCTTCGATTGACATTTCTGATCTTTTTGATCCTTTCCGTGTTGTTTCTTGGTGTCCAGTAGGAGTTTTTCTCTGTAAAATCCATTTTGTTATTTTGAGATAACGTACTTCTGTTTATCTATGGCCTCAAAATCTGTCTATGGCCTCGCGATATAGTGGATTTTCCTAACAATGCATCGCACATGGACATCAGTCCAGTTTAGACTACTTGTCATCTTTGGGATAAATGTTTTACTAAACTAGCAGCTTAATCTTACTTAAATGTGTGTAAATGCGAAATGAGAGAAAGATGAGGGCGGAAAGCCTGGAAGCAGGTGAAAGCATCAACAAATTTCGATCGTCCTCCTACTTTACTGAAAACACCAAATTGCACCCTTCTGTTGCACTCATATTCCTCTCTGCTGAAGACTTTTTCTCTCCGGAATACTGGCCAAACTCAGATGTCACAAAACCGTCCAAAAGCTCAGATGAATGGCTGAGAGAAAGCTTCCGCACTCTGAAACACCATAGATAAATGGCAGTTTGCTGGGCAAGTCCTGGGCAGATTCGTTATCTGCTGTGATTTGTACCAAGAAAATCTAACAGCAGTGCTAAGCAACTACAATGCATGTTGCAGTGTCAGAGCGGATCCATCGCCTGGAAGCAAGACCTGCAGCAAATACACACCGGCTCTATAGGGAGCTCGTTGACTTATACTGTGAGTAAGAAATCACTGAAGTTGGATGTAGCGGCAGAATGCTTCGAGCAAAAGCAGATAATGCTGACATGCTGCAAGGAAATATAAACATATCATATATAACATTGCAAGAGCATCTACGATTTACAAGAATTACAATATACTGTACATGTCCTTTATCTTTACGTAATCATCGGCTAAGCTTCTTTAATGAAAATAACTGAAGAGACTCAAGCTGACCTTAAAAAACATGTGACATTTTCCATTTGAGGAGCTGGAACCCATCCTCTAAGATAAGGAGAGCATCCTTTTTAAATGTCACAGTGTTGGACAGACTAGTCCTGATATTCTTCTTGAGGAGCTACTGACTTACTGAGATGCTTT
>CAESWR010000093.1:389111-405455 GCA_903171835.1 Mullus surmuletus | reverse complement strand
ACTCTCTGTCTTTCTCTCTCTGTGTCACACACCCAGCCTCTGTTTAGCCAAACATTTGACAATAGAATACAAATAATTTTAATTAACACAGTTGTTTTTTGAGTTTGTAATTTGGCCTTCAATTGTAAAAGGAGGAATAGTAATGCGGTATCTATTAAATATTTTTAGTTTTTCTATCCTGCCTTTGACACAGTTGTAGCTACTTCCTGGTTTGAAAAACTGAAAGAAGTGTGGTTAGTTTTTTTTCCTTTTGAGCACTATTTGCTTGATTGACGATAGTGATAGCAGTGACTAAACTACAAAAAGATGAAAAGCAACTTCCACTTCTGCACGAAGCATGAAATCTACACTATCGCAGAGGGTCGCTCCATCCACTTTGAATGCATTTAGATCCCCATAAAGCAAATTTGTAACTATTACACCACCACTGTAGACACTAATGGATGTTGTTTTTGTGCAAGTACGATTATCGCTCGGGACTTTGCCAGTGGACGGCTGCGCACTGAATCGTTATTTGATTTAAGCAGCTCAAATGTGTATGCGTGTACTTGTTCATCTAATTGATTTGGAGTGTTAAAACACAGGGTTCAGTGATTACTCAGTGCAAAACTTTAGACGACGCTGCTGAATGGAAAAGAAAGATTATCGTCAGTGTGTGAATGTATATAGAGCAAAAAAAAAAGTGTAATTGCAATAAAATCAAATAATCATAAGCTGTCAGCTCACATTTCAACCTCCAGATGCGCTAAGTGCTCTCTCAGTATCTCTCGCCAGTAATCTCCTTTTTTACCCATTTAGTCGCCATCTAACATAATTTCATGGTGTTGATACAGAATCTAAAAATTCAATAGCCGAACATGTACGCCGGGATTATAATTATGACTCTCTGTGGGGGATGTAGGTCAGCTGAAAGACCATTTCCTCAAATATTGTAATCCCCATTTGTTCTGCTTTTTCACCAGAAAACACAGCTTTTGAGGTCTCTGTCAGGCTACAATGCCCTGAGCAGGACTAAACGCCGCTGCCTTGTTTCCACTCGCGTGCCAGCCCGCTTCTCGTCACCACGGAATCATTTTGTAATTGTTTGTTTAGGCTCGTTCGGCCAAACGCTAGAAAACCTTTGTTTTTAGACTCAAGCCTCCTCTCTTCCTCTGCTCCTCAAGCCTCCCTCCAGCTGCACTGCATTTATCAGCTGAACTGGGGAACAGGCAGGGTCAGCAGGATATATCCATTTGACCTTGCTCGAAACATGTCTCAAGCAAGAGAAAGGAAGCCATTCATTTAGTCTAAAGTGATAAAACCTGGGTGAATGGTTAACTCTGTCTGCCTCGTTCATTGATAAAAAGGAAAAAAAAGCCAAACTGATTTCATCACCAAATGTTTCCGCCGTTTCAGTGTATTAAGGTCTGCACTCAACCAAACTAATTTCGTGGCTGTTTCGCTGGGCTGCAGGAATAGTTTTGTGAAACCATGCATGAACATGAAAAATTGATTTGTTTATATATCATTTCGGCATAATGGGTTTTTTGCCCTGATTCGGAGACGAGCCCTGATGTACCTTGTAGGAAGAAAAGGATTACTCCACTCTCTGTTCATATTCTGCTCTTGTGTTGTCTAAACCCAGTAACAAGTATGGCAGAAGGCGCGGCTATCCATTGTGGAAAGACATTTTTTCTCGCCGCAAAAGTCATTATGCTGGATCAATGCACCCCGGAGGAACGGCGGATGCAGACGGAGGATTGCATCAAAATATATCAGTAACATACGATATACCTGCAATTATATGCTCATTCCAATTCAGCTCACATAATTCATCACATGTTTCTTCCCTGGAAACTGTCAAAAAGCCTTTAAACGGCATGAAGTCGTCTCGGTATGTCCACCGACACACATTTACCCTTTGTTATCATGCAGATAGGCAGGGCTTGACGTGGATGTGAGGTACCTGTCGCCGGCGGCTTAATAAAACGGAGGAAAATGGTATTTAATTTGTGGAGCTCTTTGGCAAATTAATCCAACTGGTTATATCTCCAGAAACTGTCAAGGTTACTTGGAATGATTAGAAAAATTCTCAATCAGAATATGAAAAGATTTTTTTAATAGTTTAGTAGTAGCAATAAAAAGAAGTGTTGTCAATAGCAAACAAAATCCACAGTCCTTTTGTGTGGACATATGATTTGAATCTTCTCCTGGGGAAAAAAAATGTTAGATATGACCAATGATTGCACATTTTGATTGCACATTTTGAATCAAAAAAGGCTTTCACAAGGACACCCAGCACAATTGTTGTGTTAATAGCCTCATTATTGCTAAGGAAAATACGCACCGCTGAATTTCACTAAGTATACTTGAGGGTTTATGATTTTGCAACTCAACATCTGTGCGTGAACTGCTGCCACTGCAAACATTTATACGCTTGTTTCAGCCAGAAATGTTGCACGAAATGTAACTACCTAACCTACTCACTTCACACATGAATATCGTCTTTTTTTCTTGATCTTCGAGAGATGGTGGTGTGTCGGCGCCTCCTTTCGTTCAGATGCTGAAGTCTTGGCAGCGGCCAGACGCGCACAATATATGTGATTTTGCCAGAGTTTTCAGCAAATTCGGTGGATTGTCACACAAAAGCACCGTGTTTCAGGCGTTTAGTGAGGAAAAATCCTTGTATATAACTTCCACCTTTGTTTAATTCTGCATGTTAGGGAAGAAAAAAACCAGGGAAACACAAAGACGGACTGTCGCATTAAAAAGGCAGCAACCTTGGAAGATGCCCACTTGACTATGGATTCTGTCCCTCTTACTTCCAAACGAGGTGTATTAGTTCACGAGCAACGATGACGCTGAATGAGCGTATGTGTGTGCATAGGGCAGGGATTCTTTTGAGTGTGAAAATATGTTTCTTTGTGATGAGAGCTCTTATAAAAAAAGAAGAAACTGAAAAACAGGGAAGGCCACACATTGCCAAATGAAGACACGTGTACAATCACATCCTCTATGAATTAAATCATGTCCGCCGGTCTGTCTTTGGCATCAGCCTGAAGTCAGTGCAGCCTCTTCTCTGTCTGGGGCGCCGGCACACGACAGCAGCACACACACGCGCACACACACGCAAAGCACGTATGGACCTCACATTTAGCCTCTCTGTCTTCTCTGTCTCATCTCCAGCGTTTATACCCACGGGTCAAATAATATCTCATTTAAAAAATAAAGTCAGAAGGTTGTGGTGGGGTTGGGTGGGGGTGGGTGGGGGTGCAGGGTTGATGGGGGGGGTAAGTTTTTTTTTCCCAGCTATGGAGGCCGTAGCTGGATGCTCTGAATAGTCTCTCTCCATCTGTCTGCATGACTGCATGGTACATGGAGCTTTGTGGTGGTGGATGCGCTCGAGGGGGTTGTAGCAGCGAGTTAGGAGGGGGGCAGGAGAGGTGGTGATGGTGATGGTGAGGAAGGGAGGGAGGGAGGGAGGGGTGTTTCTGTAAATAGCCCACCCTGCATTAAGAACCGGCATGCCCGGGCTGCGCTCTGTGCAGTCCTGACCTCGCCAACCTAGCCGCCGCTCACATTTCCTCGCAGCGCGGGAGGCTGTGGAAGTCAGCGCCGACTGTTTCTCCACTTTATCCAGGTCAGATCTGATCTACTCTCACTAGTAAAGCACTGACCCCGGTGCCCCCCTCACTGCCAGCCAGTGTCAAAATAACACAAGCGGCTCCACGGAGGAGCGTCGGCCCGCTCCGTCCGCCTGCTGTTACGAAACTGCTGCTGCCCTCATTTGGATCTCTAAATATCTACACTCAGATAAATGTTGGGATCAAAACAAAGTGCCGGCTCGATTTGAGTCCCGTCTTTCTCCTGCATTAAAAGAGAGTTTGCCGTGCATGTGAGGCGGATGTATGTGTGCGCCTGGAAGTAGGTCATTGATTTGGAACTTGGACACTGATTATGTGCTGGCCTAGAAATGGGCTATAATCGGTGTCTCTCATACCAAAACAGCTTTTCATAAGTGGCAGTTATTTCAAGGTCGGAACAACAGTTGCGTCTCATTCCAGCACACAGCCACCAACTTCCTTTATCTGAAATATTGACATTTTCAAGGAGCCGTTCATCCCTGCGAGATTGCCCGTTTTCACCACAGAAAACAAATGATTAAAAAAAAGGAAAATCTCCTGAGTATCATATTCATCACTTTATGAAGACGAGAATGTGCCAAATCTACAGGCATGCCCTGTTCTGTTGTCTGGGTAGATTCCTTGATGGGGGCCGATGCGTTCATGCAGATGCCACTTGAGCCAAAAATGTAAATATCCGTGGTCTTTGAACAAGCCACAACGTGATCTTATCTGTCTCTGTCACAAAATCTCCCAAAAACTCTGTGGGATAAAACATGTGGGGGGGAGTTTTTCTTCACAGACATGTTGGGTTGGAGTAAATCTTTGCGCTCAAAGCTGGGAATGAACTGTCAGCTAGCATCATTGCAACTCCCTCTCTCTGTCGCAGCCCATAGCTTAGAGCTAGTGCTCTATTAGTTTCTGCTGTGGATTCTCCCGAAACGCCCTCAGGATGGACGCTTGATATTGTTTTGTAAACGCGGCTTGGTATAGATTCAGCTCCGCTTACAATATGTGCTGATATTTAGCTTCAAATGCAGTCCTTGAATGGCGGTGATAGCGGGTCAAAAGGTTATGTTTGTGCACTTCCTGTTCCTCCTCTGCAGTCTTGGCAAGTGCGGGTCAAGAGTAAACACCGCGAGCATGCTAGCGTGAATGATCGCTCATGTTGAAAGTGGCTGCGTTCCCTGATATGTTGCCGCTCTGTTGCGGGGTTGAGACCCCAGAAGAGCAGATCTGAGGTGCCGTAGCAACAACCGGCATTGCAGTGCCCCCCCCCCCCGCCCGTCGGTCTGTCCCGCATTGAAAGACGTTTGCAGCGTGAGCTTGTTTACACGAGTCCCGCCGTCATGTTTGCATTCGTGTAGGTATGGAGGCAGCGACCAACAAGCGGGTGCAGACAAAGTGCTATCAAAAATGACATCAGCGGCAACAGCTGCAGGCTGTGGCGACCGGGGCGGAGAGGAGGCAGGGAGAGAGGGAACGAGAGGGAGAACAATTGACCAGAAGCGACACGGGAAAGAGAGGTGACCTGATTGCTCAGCTGGCCAAGAGCACGGGAAGGAAGCAGCAGGAAAGGCTGGTCCCCTCAGTCTGGCGTGGCTCTGCTGCTGCTTCTGGTGGGTCCCTCGGTGGCCTTCCTCTCCTCCCCTTCCCTCCCCCCCTTACCTCCCTCCCTCCTCCTCTTTCCCGGACTGCTGCCTGTCACGGCTCACTACATCGGAACAAAATGATCAGCTCTCACCTCCTCATGAACACGGGTCATCATGGTAGCCATTCAAAGGCTGGGCCCTTTGTATTAGATAGGGATCACTGATATCTGGGTGGAGGAGTGGCTGCAGAGGGCCGGAGAAAACCCCGTCTGGGTTTTTACGGCACATGAGAATATTTTTTGGTGTTGTATTTCTATACAGTTGCTTTGAGGATACCAATTTTACGACTCTTAATTTCACCTTCTTTTATTGAATGTTCCTTGCTCAAGCAAATCCACCAAGTACAATTTTTGTCAATGTTCCTGTGGCTCATAATGTAATTAATTCTAATCGCAATCATCATTATAGCTTTTCAGATCAAACACCCAGGAGCATTCCTAACAAAATAATCCATTGCTCATAAAAACACGAAAAAACCCTCTCTCCCCCGTCACTCCCTCCCCTCTATGTTTGGCTTTTGCTGGCCGCGAGGATGAAGGCGGGTGGGAGGTGGTGGGGGTGTAACATCAGAAAACAGAAGGACCTGGACATTTGCATACCTTTTTAGCATGTGGCTGAGGGGAGCTTTTATTAAATTCAACCCCCCCCACCACCACCACCTCCATTGGGTTAGGCCTGACCAATTGGGTCGGAGGGGGAGGGGGGGTGAGCAAAGACAAGGGAAAAGAGGGGTGGTCTCATCTTGGGAGAGACGGGGGAGGCACCATCTGAGCCGGCAGACAAACAATGTTTCCCAGACGGGAGAACAAGGTGGAGGCAAACGGCGGTGCAGCGAAGAGGCTGTCGTGTCACAGAGGAGGCGGGACGCATTAGCCCGAGCACAATGGTCGCTTTAGTCACAAATTAGCAGCGCTGAAATGATTAGTTGATAAATCAGTTAGATAGAAAATGATTTAATCAGTAAATCATTTAAGTCATTTATCAGGCAAAAGTGGCATGAATGTGTTGCTCACATGGGTGGATTTACTGCTTTGCTGATTACAGTTACAGATGAAAATAAAAGGGAATTTATTTTTGCCTGCCTCAGCATACATATCTGTTCCATAAATCACTTCTATCTTTGCCTTAGAAAGAAAAAATTTCAGGCTGACTTGTTGATCTTAAACTGCACTCTAGAAGCCCTTTAGCTCACATCACAAGCTATTTTGCCAACTAGCTGCTTATATGTGGTTTATACAGTATGTAGCACAGCTGCAGACGTCACTTAAGGTGGCGCTGTGGTCGTAACTCTGCAAAATCCCTGTTTGGGACACTGTGTGATGGGAGCAGTGTGTTTACTCGACTGTGTGCAGCCTAACACCTGCACACCGGCAGGCTGCCAAATGCTGCCAATCATAGGCTCGGACACGCCCCCTCCAGCTAAGAACTTCTCACATCCCCCCAAAGGCTTTTACCTTTCATTTGAGTGATTGACAATCAGCTGAACATTAAGTCACATTTATACAATAATTAACTTTTTTTTTTACAGTTCAATTAGGTGATGGCAGGATTTCTGTGAAATTTTCGACCCAAAAAATCATTGGAAATTGACAAATACCTGCACAAGGACATGCAAACAACCAACTGCCACGCTGTGTGTTGTGGCCTGTAATTAATTCTAAGCAGTTTGTTTGTTTATTTGTTTATTTGTTTCAATCCAGCATTGAAAAGATCCTCCAAAAAGTTGAGTGCACCTCCAAAGTTGCCAAAACCAAGCGGGCTCCATTTGGCAAAAGCCTGCCGTTCTTGTTACTATCGCTATAAGAAAACGCCTATTAGCAAGTGATTCGATTAGAGCACAGAGATGCTTTGTGTTTGCCAGGGTGTGTGTGTCTGAGTGTGTGTGTCTGAGTGTGTAATGTATCTGAGATGAAGTAGGGCAAACTCAGCAAGCAGCAAATATCTGTCCAAGCAAGCCGAGGCAGCTTGTGGTTGCCGCGTACCTGGGAGGAGGCTGCTCGGATAATGAAGCAATTTGGTGAAGTGGAGCTTCACCTCGCTGGAGAGGGATTAGTCGTCAGCACGCCACGTTAGCTAGTCTGTTAGCTCCCTTAACGAGCCCATTTTTATCAATGGTTCAAAATCAGTGTGGTGGCAAAATTACAAGCTATCTGTAGACGACTATCATTGGGAGCCCGTTGCATCTTCACTTTTGATACTAGGCTTTATTTTCCGCCATGTCTTGAGAGCCGCACTCTACATGTTATGGTCATTGTTCAAAGAAATTAGGGGGATTTAATGATTTACTATTCTTTCTTTTCCTAACCATTATGTCATGTATTCAAAGATGCGTTCAAAGAGCAGATTCTTGTTAAATATAAGTGTTTAATGTCAAGAAACAGCACAGAGAAGCCGCAACAAGACTATTCTTTGTGTCGCAAATTACAAAAGTGCCATGTTCCTTTGCCAGCTGTAAGAATATTGAGTTATTCTACGCTACATCTTATTACGCGTCATCACATGATTGCTCCTCATACATTGCAGGAAATCCCAGCAGCTCCGAGCGCTATATTCGAGGAAAAACCTTTAAGTTGAAATAAAATGCCTCCGGATGATCATTTACAAATATGAGTGTAATCACTTGTTCGTCTTCTATTTATTTATTTATTGTCAACAAATCTTTGCAATAACAGGAAGAATGACACAGCAAGTTCTCCAGCTTTAGGGCCGCATTTTCACAGATTGTCTGCTGCTAAAAACACAGACGAGGTTTAGCATAAATGAATGGAAAGTCTGTCTTTGGATTTCTCAAAAATAGCCCCGTGCATGGCAGTGAAAAGGAAAGGTCACAACTATCTATTACTACGTGTAAATATAGCATTTGCCTGAGATAATGACCAAGAATTAAGATTATATTAAGACATTTTAAGACCTATTGATCTAAAACGGGCTGCGCCGCACCGCAAAACGGCAATTGGAGTCATGTTTGATTTACATTCCAGGTCAACTTTGATCAAGAGGAGCACATGGCAATCAGTAGGAACGCCATGCGCAACACTTGTGCTAACCAAAAAATACCCTCTGCTCTTTGCTGTTTTTGTAAGCCCCACCTTCACATTTGGCACACCCAAATGGGGGTGGGGTGGGGGGATGGGGGGGGGTTATGAAGTGAAGAAATATCACAGATGTTAGGCTGCATGAACTCCTTCCCCTTTGCAGCCTTCCTGCTCAATCTGGCCTCTTTAGCCGTTTTCCTCTCTCTCTCTCTCTCTCTCTCTCTCTCTCTCTCTGTCTCTCTCTCTGTCTCTCTCTCTCTCTCCACAAAAGGCAAATGACTTCTCCTAACCTAATTTCACTTGCAGCATGCGAGGGTCTGCCCTGACGCCTGCCGCTCAGCAGAGTTTAAGTCGACACTGTGCAGACCACCGATTCCGCTCTGGAGCCCGGTTCTCCCTCCCCTCTGTGCCCTGACTTCTGACTTTGAGACATCCCCCCCCCCCTCCACACACACACACACACACACACACAGAAATCTTGTGAGCAAGTTATATTTTCTCACTCTTGCTTCTTTCTCTGCGAGCGGTTGCTTATTCATGCATGAGGAGGCTTTTTGCACCATATGCTTGCAGGGACAGTTGTCTGTTTGACTTCAATGGAAGCGGCAGGGTTAGGGTTTCAGCCTGCGCCTGCCGCCGCTCTCCATGGCTGTGGGTTTGCCATGGCGACGTGGGCGGGGGGTGGTGGAGGTGGTGGTGGGGGGTCACAGTTGTGTGACACATCAAATCCAGTGTGGCGGTGGTGCTGTCACTCACAGTCGGTCAGCTCGCATGTTGTCGTCCAGTTTAATTTAAGAGTGTAAGCACCACCATAACCTTATCACAGCTCGGGACCAGACCTTTTGGGATGCTCCGCAGTGATAAAGGGCAGGAAATTATGGTATGTCTTCGATTATCCGGCCTTTTCGGTAACTCCCTGGGGACACGGTGCTGCCTCACGTATGGCGGAGGTTTCGCCACAATCAGGAGGGACCCGATTGGTTCCTGATGTGCAGCCAGCATCTGAATCACGGAGGGTCGTCGCGAATTATCTTTGGGATGGGACATTAACTGTTAAAGCTGTTTGGATTTTTTAATAAGACGAGTCCGGAGGAGCTTTCTGCAGGGTGGACTTCTGTCTTCGGTCTGGCACCGCTCAGCCTGTTTAACTAATTGAATTACCCGTGCTGTCCCAGTCGTCCCGAGCTCAATTACCTGTCCAGCAGAAAACAAGGAAATTTGGCATCTGAACACATCTGTCCCTCTTCAGCTGTTTCTGTTTGGCCACGCTTTGCCGGTTGTGATGGCCTGTCCCAAATTTGCGTTTTATCTTCTTTGCTAATTAGGAGTCAAAGCAATACGCCAAATTTTGAGTTTTATCACTTCACCACCAACAGATAATATTGAGATCCTTAAATTTTGTGTCTTTTGTTGGGCCCAAATTTAAGGTGGTAGGAGCCTATTTGCGCAGTGTAGGCTATTGCAGAAGGTCAACAAAATACATTCTCGTTCTAAACAGTGACTCTTTTTTTTGTATAAAACACACAGAGAGGGAATGGGTGGGCACCGTTGATCCCAGAGCTGCCAAATTGGTGTAAAATGCAGCCAGGGAGCGTCACACTGGAAAGCGAGACTGTTGTGCAGCGCGTCACGCCTCGGATTTTATTTGATCCAGTGTAAACAAGCAGAGGGGCGGCACGGTGATGCCATCCGCTTTTAAAAGCGACATTGTGGAATCTCGTGTCGAGGAGGGGTTTTAGTTCCAGGTGAATTATACAGTAATCAAACAGAGTTTCGAATATTGTATTGCATTTCTTCCAAAAGGTCCCTCACCTACATGGGTATTTTGAAATATTCACTGGAGATATTGAAAAACACTGGGCTTTCTCTACTACTAAGAGAAAACTACTGCGTTATTGGGATGTGTGTGAAGCTGAGAGTTAAAGAGAAAAAAAAATCCGTTGCTGACGCCGGCTCCTCTCAGCTCTCTCTCTTCCCCCAACAGGAACTGGCTAATTTCCTGAACTTGATATACCATTTGGTCAACACAGAGCGAAACATCTGAGAGAGGGGATGTTGGAGAATTCTTCACTTTAAAAAGCTTAATGAGTGTTCAGATCCGTGGGTCACCACTCTCTAACGTTTCACAGGTGGTGGTGAGAGTGTTTTTTTTCTTCTTCTTTTCAGAGGCACCATCAGGAGGAGAAGAAACAGTCAGGAAATGAAAGTTTTGGAGGGTATGGGGGAGGGGGGGAGGGGTGTGTTTCGCCGTCCCCCTCCGGTTCCTCCGATTTCGCAAATGCTCGGTGGTTGCCTCATTAGCCAAGCCATTCACAGATTTCCTCCCGTCTGTGCTTCCCGGTGTCGCCGAGCAATTGTGTCACCTGCGCAGCCGCCAGTGTGCAATTTCAGCGACTGTCCCAAAGAATGTGGCACTTATCTCGGTGCTCGCACGCTGCTCAGCGAGAGTATCCGTTTCTCTCCGGCCTTTTGGAAGTGCTCGGTGTCAAAGGTCAGGACCCCGGCTGGAGGTCAGCCTCCTCGTAGGTGAAATGACCCTCTCGTCTGACGCTCTGACCTTCCGATACTCTCCAGCAACCAACCCCCCCTCCTCCTCCGCCTGCTCTGTTCCTCCTGCTCTCCTGACGCCTCTACAAAGTGGCTAACACGTGTAACTTCCTGCATTGATTCCGATGAACCCCTGACCATGGCGCAGTCCGGCTGTGCCAAACTCCCCGCCACCCCCCCCTCCCCCCACCCCTACCCTTACCTTCTCGCTCGTCCTCGTCCGGCTCTGCAGCAGCTTTGCTTTTCGTGCAGTGTCACTGGTGCAATAAAAAAAAGGAATAATTTCCAGACAAAGCACTTGTCTGCCTCTGTACAGCTCAAGCATTAAACTTGTGCAGAGTATTACTTGAGCCTATTGATTGGAGTCCTTTGAGGGAGAGGGAGAGGGAGGGAGAGAGGGGGGGCAGTGTGCAAAATCAATGCTTTATTTTCTCCTAGGCTAGCCTTGTTCATGCTTGTTTTTTCTCCGGCAAAAATGAGAGGAAAGTAAAGAGAGAAACCTTAACTTCCACTGTGTTCCGTCACTCCCATTGAGCTCAGTGACTCATGTTGGCATAAGCTGTGTTTCTGCAGATCTCCTCTGTCGACATATTGTAGATATATATATTTTTTATATTGTGCTCACAGCTCTGTTGCATTCACAAGCATGAATATGTGTTGTTTCATAGTCAGTGGGCAGAGGTTAAATTGTCATTTTTTTCTCATTAGTTGCCCTTCTATACATGAGGTGCTGAATCTCATTGCTGTCGTCACATCAGTTTTTTTTTTTCCTCCTGGGGCCAAGTGATAGAAATGCTGTCAAATTTCCCAGATTTTGACCTGCTCTGTTCACACTTGGTCTCAACTGCACAGAATGTGGAGTTTGCGCTCGGAAGCTGGCGGGACATTTGCATTCTCGCACATGTTTTGCTTCCCCAGGTAACGTCCAGATAGTGTGAGTGAAAGCAGTTTCAGTCGACGCACAGAGGATTTTGTGTTCCCTCTTGCTTGTTTTACGTCAAGGTTGCTTCTGGACATTGTCATATATGTGCGGATTTTGAAATTTTTTTCCATGTACACACGCATTCCAGACCGCACATTTTGAGAGGAAAAAGAATAATATGTGTCTCCAAGCTCTAAGAGGAGACTTATATTTGGCAATCTAAACACAGCTCACACAACTTCAAATAAAAGTCACTCTCAACTTCTTGAAAATATGTTTTCCTCCCAAATATTTTAATCTGCCTGATTTAACGGTGACAGAAAGGAAGTTAGGGTGGAATTAAATCTCTTATGGTGCATTGTAACTCTGATGTAACGGGATTAAGCATCGTGCATTTGCTGAAAATGCATTAGTGGGTTTTTTTTGTTCTGTTTTCGGGGGGGTTCTTTGCCACATTTTTTTGCACCTCAGATCTATAGCCATTCGAAAAAGCTGCATGAACTCATTTCTGGGAGGTGAAGGTTTACCTGTTTTCAGTACAACCTGGCACATTTTAATGCATATGTGGCTGCATTAACAGGTCAAAGCACCAAGGTCCATACATCTTTCAAAGAAATGGATTCAAAGCGGCACTTTAACAGGCGGAACTGACTTGAGAGAGCAAAGGTGGACAAAATTATATAAAATATAAATTTTTCTTACTTCTTTGGACATACCGCAATAGTTGTCAACATTGTTCGCGTCTGACCATGAAGACGGCACTGAGCGAGAGCAAAACACAAAAAAACAGGGTCAGCGAACGGCAGCACGGCGCCTGCATGTGTGGTGGCTTCTCTAACGAGAAGCCATTGTGCCCTCAGTGAAGGTTAACTCTCTGATTCAGGGAGGCAGGAAGTGTTAGCTGCCTCCCCTGCACTTTTCCCATCCGCGGCCCCTGCCAAGCCAGAGCAGAACAATCCTGCCCCTGTGACGGAGGGAGAGGGAGGACCAAAAAGGCGGGGAGGGAGGCTTGGAAAAAAAAGGGGGGGGGGGAAAAAGGTCCAATTCTGCCGGGTAACATCAGGCTCCTATGTTATGCAAGTGTTCTCTTTTTGTTTGCCTCATCGGAGGTTTTGATACAGATTGCATGAAGCATGATTGTAATACGGAACATCCTGTCAGTCCTGTCTTCGCCGAAAAACAGGCTCCATTTAAGGCGGCTCTCATGTGTTTACCTCAACAGCTGAAAAGTGTCCAGCTGTAGCCAGGTTCTGGCAGGTTTTAACACACACACACACACACACACACACACACACACACACACACACACATACAGACACACACTGAAAGTGAAATGGATATCTCGAAAATGCACTCAAACACCCACACAGAAAATAGATATCTCAAAATATGCACGCACGCACTCATAAGTCACAACACCTTCGTACTGAATCAACAATCGCATCTTTGTTAAATTATCCAGGAAATTGTTTGCGGTGCTTTGATAACACAGGTGTTTATATGGTAATTGCTTCTGGTGGCTGGATAAGAGTGAAACAATAAAGTCATTAGGGTGTTACAAGAAGAAATGAAACTGGGCGCCTTCTCTTACACACACACACCCTCAACCAGAAGAGGCTGCACTCGTATGCACAAATTCATTAAAAAAAAGGGCTTTTGTCAGCTGCCTTAATGACCCTTGATGTGTGTGAACCTGTGCCAAGTTGGCCAAGGAAGGACAATTTATCTTCACTAGTGTTGTGGTTATATGGCAGATAAAAGACGATGGAACACAATGGGGCGCGCACACACAAGACAGAATCGATCGTGCACGTTTAGGGGGTCCGTCGGTCGCAGCTGCAGCCATTAAAATGAGTCTGCTTTGAGGCGCTTGTCGGAGTTTGCACAGGTAATCGCTGATATGAGGTGATACTCCCCCAAACACAGGATTTTTTCCCTTTATTGACATCAGGTTTTTTTTTCACTCGGTCAACATTTCATATCACCCATCGCCTGATATGATTCGGCCCCCCTTCACAGGCAGCGACCTTTGCTGAACCATCATTCCTGTTCTTTAAGTTTGAAAATACTTTAAGACCTAAAAGATCTATATTTTCCCCAAAAAATGTTTTTGTTAGTTTTGCTTATTTAAATTTGCACCATTTGTAGTATTCAGAAAGTCACAATAAGGTCACAAAAGTTTATTAACCTTTATTAACCTATTAACCAGGAGATTTAGTGTCTTTCAGTTCTTCGTTTTGATTTCTTTCCCTCTTTTTTGTTTACGACCCACCATGGTGGGATTGTTTGGCA
This sequence comes from Mullus surmuletus, assembly GCA_903171835.1. NCBI lineage: Eukaryota > Metazoa > Chordata > Actinopteri > Syngnathiformes > Mullidae > Mullus > Mullus surmuletus. Next base: position 391,405 of record CAESWR010000093.1, on the reverse strand, counting down.
GATAAGTGGCACATATATCCCCCCGGGCTGTTGTCTCAAATGTTTTACAAATGAATGTAGCTCCGAGCCTGCTGGACGGCAACACAGTTTCAGCTAGTACGCTAGCTAGATAAGCAGAGGTAGCCCTGACAATTTTCGGGTTACCGGGTTTCCGCCGTTTTTACAGAAGCCAGATACCTTGCCACCATGACTCGGGGTGTATTGATCCCACCCTTATACTCCCAGCAAGCTTGCCTGCAGAAAGGCAGAGTAATGGAGCGTTAATTTGGGTTCAGCTACCAGCCTGACAATGATCGTACCCACGAGACCTCAAGTGTTAGGAGCAAAAATGTCAATGCAAGAATAAACTGTTCATCACAACTGAGTCTCTACCTCATTGGGTCTCACTGGGAAGAAGCACCATGGTGTGATGTATTCCTTTTTTATACATCGTCTTTGGGCTCCATAAAGTTGGTGCTAGCTCCACCCATCTAGTCTCACGTGATTCATTCATTCATTCATTCCAGAAGTTCCTTGGCCTCTTGTTCCACTAGTAATTAAAAACGGTATGCGCAGAAACCTTGCAGAGTTCAATGCGTTTCTTTATTTATAGTCTTTTTTTGCATGTGTTGGGATCCTTCATTGTCAATATATTGTAATGATACTGGTTTCATCCTGCGCGTTTAGTTTGGAAGACAAAATGAACAATCCTCACTGACGCTATTTTGGTTGTTGACGCCTGCATGATAAGGTGGCTCTGAATAATCAAACAACACTCAAAATGATGTTGAAGGATGAGAGAAACGCAGAAAATCAAACCCGTTCCATAAAATATACCGTGGACCAAGGTTTTGGGGTCAGTGTGTAAAAATGATCGAGAAAACATGAGTTTGCTTTCTTTTTCTTTTCTTCCACAAAAAAAGGGTGCAAGGCCTTAAGAAATGGCTCAGAATTCTGGATGAACAAAGGAAGGCAGGAAGGCATTGTTTTTGATTATGGATTTTTGACATTGTTGCTTTATCATTCTTAAGTTATTGTCCTTGTCCATCAGTTGACTAAGTAAAAGCAAAAACACCTGTGTTGTCAAAGCAGACAGCCTTTCAAAATCAAAGTCTTGTGAAATGGTTTGTGGCTTGGTCCATGTGCTGCACAGGTGACGGAGGCTGTGACAGGCAACGATCTAACATCAGTCCGTCAGTAACCCTTTAATAATCAATTTGCCTCGACTGTCCTTTCCCAACCCGTTTTTTCCCTCCTTCCCGCTTAGTGCTTCCCTGCCCGTGCTATCATCGAGAGCGAAAAAACGAAACGGATGATAGGTGCATTTTGTCTGTTTGCCCGTGTGGGGCGAGTAGCAGAAAAGGGCGACAGACTGGCAGGGTGTGAACAAAGATGTCTATCCACAAAGGTGCCCCCTCTCATCTGATCCCGACACATCTCTCCTACAAAGGAAGGGCTGTGCGCAGCGTGCAGATGCTGCTAGCTTGCCTCTGCTGGTAAATAATGAATAGGTCACACCTGGTGGTCTCTCAGAGGCTTGCTGCATCCTCTGTCCCTCTCCGGCAGCGGTTGGGGAATATGAGCTTGTGTGTGTGTGTGTAAGTGTGTGTGGCGGTGGTGTAGCATTAATCAAAATTCTCCTGCAGTCCTCATTTTTTGTTGTTTTCTTTAACCTTTCCCTACACAGTGTCCTCTCGTGTCACACTCTCTAAAGTGCTTTTGCAGTGTTTGTGCTTTTGTGTGTGTCTTGACATTGAAAGCCAATAAGAAACGGTGGCCGGGCCGTTTGCTGTTGGAATACGATGGCGTGAAGATGCGTTCAGGGGCCTCCAAAAGTCGAATTCCTTCGTGCTCTGCAAGTGTTAAACAATCCGGTGTCTGTCGTGATTTCTCTAAAGAGATGTTTGTTTAAGGCCTTGGCAGCTAATTCGACATTATTTGTGATCACGTCAGAAAGATAAAGGGGCTTGCGCAAAAAAGATTTCTCAAATACCCAGTCGAGGTGCACCGCGCCGGTGCTCTCGCTCCACCACGAAGGCTCATCTCGTTAAAAATACACGCTCTGCACCGAGCTGAAGTGCAACGAGGTTTCACACAGGATCTCCTCATCCCGCACGACAATCAGCAGGTAATGAGCGGCCACAGCCTGGAGTGGATCGTCCGCTCCAGCCCGGGGGAAAAGACTACAATTTCTATGATTATAGATTTATCGATTTTGAGTATTGCGGATTAAATGATGAATCTTCAGGCTGTGAAGGAAAGTTTCAAAAGCCCAGGGTGACTTCTTAAAACCACCTTCTTCTTTTTTTTTTTTT
>CAESWR010000093.1:360468-370745 GCA_903171835.1 Mullus surmuletus | reverse complement strand
TGTGGAAAGGGGAAGGGAGCCGTGCCAGATCGCGTGTGCTGTCAGATTGAGTTTAGCTGCAGATGTGCAGATCAAGTCTCTCTCAGACTACAGAGGGCGATTGTATCTGCGCAGCGCCACATTCTCAGGACACGGCGCGTCCAGTTTGTCTTTGTTTCCCCCCCAAACTGGACCGGCTCAGACTGCGGTGTAAATATTGGAGGATCATTCTCCCCCCTAGGGGACAAGGATATCGTTGGGTTGGGTAGAGGGGAGGGAGGGGGCTGGGTGTGTGTGTTGAGGGTCTCTTGGCCACTAGTTTAGGTTTGATTGGTGGGTTTTGGCCGGAGAAGGGGGAACATCTGTGGCGTGGCACTGCCAAGCGCTCCCTGTGACAGCCACACTGGTGGGACCAATTGTTCTGAGTGCAAAGAACAGTAATCACTTCAAGCCCAAGTGGTTGTGCGTCCCCCCCCCTTCCCCTGTACATATTCTCCCTCCCCCCCGTCACAGCCCACCCCCACCCCCGTCTATCCTTGCTGTGCCGATTGCGTGTGTTGTCTAGCTTCCAGACTCATCTAAATTTAGCATCTGTGGATGTGTGTGTTTCTCCAGGAGACTTTATCCGCCACTAGAATTTCCATGTTCAGAAATGGCACCCCAGCCCCCCGCCCTCCTCCCCGCCCCAACAAAGACATGTTGGGCGGGTGGGAAACAGTCACAGACAGCGCATAAAATAAACAAGACTGGTTTCATCCGGCCCCTGTCAAACGCCAGCTTTGTAAATTGATATGAAAGCAGCCTTATCAAATGCTGACCTCTGCTGCCCCCTAAAGAGAGAACAAGAAAAAAGCAGCGCCTGCGCCGCCGTCACTCTCTCTCCCCCTCTCTCTCTCCCTCTGACAGCGGAATCAAAGCGTGCAGACGTGTTAAAGAGGCCGCTATTCACTTTAAGCTGACAAACTTCTCTATTTACCTTTGAAGCTGTGGAGTGGGAGTCCATTTGTTCCTGGTTTGTACAAGTGCACTACAAAGGCTCGTGTGTATAATCTCTCCAAAGGCAACAGATTACCACCGAGTGGAGGTGCCGTCTCTCCGCTCTTCTAATTGAAGAGATTGAAAGTGTCAGGGAAGAAATTATCAACAATGTTGCTCGAGCCGGCGACCCGCAGAAGTCCATTTTTCTTTTCCTTTTTTTCCCCCCTCCGCCGCCGCGTAGACGGCCAGCGAGGATGGTGAGTGGGCTCCAGTAGGGGAATGGATGCCATAAAGGGGTGCCTGTAGGTCAAGGAGCCTGTTGTCAGATAAAGTCACAGCACCGCTCGGGGCCGGCCCTGCGAAATAAGGGCTTCCTCGGCCATTCGTGCAGCGATACGCCAAGATTTATTGCACCCAGGCGCCGCCACGGAAACCCAGGGAGACTGAAGTGGAAGCGCTTGTCTGATGAGGATGCACCCCCTTCAGCTTCCCCCAGTTAATGCTTTAAAGCTACATTATGCCAGTGCGATATGCAAAATTTCCAGAGCTTTCATTCTTGCCAACGTGTTTGATTCCTTTTGGTGCCGTGCGGAATAAAAAACCAGTCTCCTTATTTTCTAACAGGCCTGTTTTGGACGGAGTGAGTCAATAGAGAACGTATCTAATGCAAGAGAAAAAAAGGAGGCTCCTGTTTGTTCCTCAATCGCGCCTGGGTGAGCCGGCCCTGGAAACGGTTGTGACGGGAAGGCGATCTGAGTCGACCATAGACGTGATTTGCACATGTGCTAACCTTAACAAAACAGCTGGCTCGGAACCAGACCATGATCTCTCCTGAAACCGACCTAACCGAGGGTTTGTTTGTGCCACGACCGAAGCAGACCTTAACCACAGGGTTTACAAACACCGTTATTATTTTCATTTTGACGGTTTCAGGAGGGTTGCATAGTGGCACGAAACTGTGTCGTGTACCCTGAAGGACCAACAATTAGACGGGAATATCTTTGTCTCTGTCATTTCAGGTGCAAATCTCCCCTGTTTTTCTAAATTCTTTCCCCTTTTTCCCCACTTCTAGCACTTACAAAATCCAGCAAACTTCCAAACGGCAGCGACGGAGCTGCTAGACTGGTGCGGCGACCCCCGAGCCTTCCAGCGCCCGTTTGAGCAGAGCCTGATGGGATGCTTAACGGTAAGCAGGCAGTCACAACCGCCTCCTTCTCTGCAAGTCTCACTCGCCGGGGTTCAAGGACAAGGAAATAAGTGCTGCATTGGCTCTTTCCATTAACTGTCTTTGGAATACAAGAGAGCAATGTTAAGCTGCCTGATCTTCACTGAGGTCATCGGAGGATGGCAGAGGGCGGGGGGGCATTTCTCCTTGTGAAAAACGCAGAGATTCTGCCACTACAGTTTGAAATGAGCACACTGGAGCACTTACAGGACAAGCGCAATAATGTCCTCAAACCGCAACGCGATCAGTGCTTACAAGGAAAAGCCGTTTCAGAGCTCTTAAAGCCCACTTAAATGCCGAGAGGCTTTTGATTAATTGAATAATTAGCCTCTGAAGACGTTTGAATGAAAACGACTCAGCAATCTGGCTGTACGTGCTGTAAACAGCAGAAAGATTTAAGACAAAGTTCCGGTTTACAACGAGATTTGCAAATATAATCGCATATAATAAATTGTCAAAACAGGTAAGCATGCCCTTGAAGCCCCCAATTATTGAATCCAGATGTGATGTTATTCCTGATCGCTTTTGCAGTGAAACAATGATAATAACAATAATAATAATAATAATAATAATGAATTTTATTTGTATAGCACTTTTCGATGAAAACCATCTTTTAATTTATCTTAAATTGACTCAGCTCATTTTGAATTATTCTTATTTTGGATTTAAATTACTTGTTTCCAGCAAGTGTCGTAAGTAATCAATAAATAGTACGTTTATTAAGCCATATTTTGGGGGATTTTAGGTAAACGTGTTAGCTTGTAGGCCAAACTCAACCTCCAGTTTCGCCACACAGCAGTGTAACATAACGGCCGGGCAGAAGAGAGAGCGGACTTTGCCGCAGAGCCTTCCTTGGACGTTTTTATACTTCACCTTTCAAGCTCGACTGTTTGACATTCAAGACACATTTTTACGGCGTATTCTGAATTATTCTGTGTCAGCGCAGACAGGAGAGTTGCCGTCTTCTAAAAATGTCGTCCTGTGAGACGGAAGAGACAGTCAACGGACGGACTGATGATGAGTCACTCGCCTGTCACCTTTGGGCACGGCGTGCTTTAACACGCTCATCTCCATACCGCCTCCAGCAGTAGATAAGAGATGCGTATAGCTCCTGTTGGGTGCAATTTGTAACCCCGCCAAGCAAGCGTGCCTGCACCGGGCGAAGGAAGCCAAGAGATTTGTGCTTGAGCACCGCAGTGAAACCGCTGTGACACGTCCCCCCATTGAAGCGATTGTTTGTGTTACCGCTTTAATGTGCAGCAGCAGGTGCCTTTCCTCCATTTTGCCAATTCAATTTGTTTCCTGCCGTGAAAATCTCAAGGCTTTTCCTTTTACTTTATGGCTTGTATAGACCTTAACGCGAACCGCGCCGGGAGGGAGCCTGGAGAATCTGATGTGATTGTGAAATTACCCGACCCCGGACTGTAATAGTGAACGCTTCGCCCTGCTGCCTGTTGCAGGTTTGGAGCTCAACGCTGCCTCGACAGCGAGGTTTGGCGCCGGCAGGCAGGTGGATACCGCGAGACATCCACGTCTGCAGTACAAAAAAAACAAACAGTTTGAATGAATCCAATGAAGTGGCTCTTTTTTTTGAAAATGCAACAACTTAAACGTGTAAGTGGCGCATCGCAATTAACAAAATGGTGCCGAGCTCCGGAGCTTTTACAGCACGGATGATTGGATTTGTACGTAAAAGCACTTGTTTGGCTTACGGGAGACGATGCACCACAACTCCACTGGCTGTGTGCAATTAAGGTCCTGAAATTAGAACTACCAGTTGTAACTTCTTACACTAGAATTACCATTTAGGAAAATGTCCCTCGCAAGTTTAGATTCTAATTAGACAGCCTATACTCGTATATCTTCTTCTTAATGGGGGATTCCTATAAATAAAGACCAGATATACATACTTTGTTTTGGTGACACGTCAAGACTATACTTACCAAAGATAATGACATGGTGCAGTGAGCAGTGTTCAGCTGTGCTACCTCGGGGCTTGTCTTGAACTCTGCGTCCAGACTGAAGCTATGAAAAACCAGCAAGGGAGAGAGAAGAATCCGCAGACCAAAGTGATGCACTCTCGGCCTGTGTGTCCTCAAGGACTTATTGTCCTGTGCGGGTCTCTTTGAACAGATGATGGTGAGGGTAAATCAAAGCAGCCGCACACACGGGTGATTTACATGACGACCGATGGAATGTTGATGTTCCGCAGAGCAGCCGGCACATCATTGCAACGTGGAGGAACACCTATCAAGTGAAACGGCTTGACCTGGCCTTTCCAGTGATGGCATTTTGCTTTTTGTGTGAATGATTTAAAGCGTACAGCCTCCTCACACAGCGCTAAAGAGCTCATCACTGCGGGTAATGCAGAATATGGCAAATAAATAAGATGAATACTTGTTTTTTTTAAGCCATCAGTCAGGGAGCCTTGTGGAAATCACCATTGTAGCAACTTCCATCATATTGTTTAATCTTTGATTTAGGTGAGTGCACTGGTAGGACACTCGGGAAATTTCAGATGATAAAACGAGGTTCGACGGTCATCAGAAGGCATGGAATCCAAGAGGGAGTAAGCTACAGCACTCCGCAAAAAACAAGAATAATACTCAGGGACGCTTGCACGGAGGTTACACAGAGAAGTGGCTTTAATATCCATGCAGCTATATTGTTATCTTGCATTCCGCAGAACTGGGACCGCAGGGTTTCCCAGATACAAACGCAGAAGTCAACATGGACTGGTCGCCAAAAAATGGGAAGAAGAGAAATTTCTGGGATAGTTCAATGAAAAAGAGGAGGGACGTGATGTCAGATTAGAGAAAGATTTTTGATTTAGTGGGAGTAGTTGAGACGTTTAGATGCTCTTTTCCAAATAGAAAGTCAGAAAAACCTGATATTGTCTAGTGCGCAAATCATCAAGGAAATGAAGGAGTTTCTTTCCAAAAAAAAATGTCCACGAAGATCTTAAAGCTCCAGCCTGTTAAAGTCAACCAATATAGTGTGGGATTCAAAAAATGATTAAATGACACCACGCATGAACCTTCGTTGTGATATCGAGATTGTAACTCTTTTTTTGTTGACTCAGATCATAAAGGATCGTCCGACGTGCTGACGTGAGTTGTTTTGCTGTGCTCAGGTGGTCAGCCGTGTAGCGGCGCAGCAGGGCTTCGACTTGGACCTGGGTTACCGGCTCCTGGCTGTGTGTGCTGCCAACAGGGACAAGTTCACTCCAAAATCAGCAGGTAAGACCAGAGTTTTCTCAACTGCCGTCTCAGGCCATCTGGCCATGCTGGCCTGCACGGGCTCAAAGTTCCTGTCGGCATTCTTGGCAGCGTTTCCTGATACCCACCCATGGCTACTGCTGCTACTTCCAGAGGAAAAAAAAAAAAAGTGCGGCAAACTGTGTTAAACAACACTTTAAGCAGATCAAACGGCTGTTGTTAAATGGGGAATTGCTAATGTTTGACCTTTTGAGCTGCTCACATTTATTTGTTCTCAGCAGACATTAAAAGAATTTTGTCCGGCTCTCGGCACAAGAAGGGGCCCAACCTTTGCTTATTGCACCACAGTATAAAGTCTTTTATTTGCCAAAAGTCACTGCATTGCTCACATTTACTCAACATCAAAAACTGATTCGTTTTCCCTTTCGTATGTTGCAGAAAAAGTGTGTGAAGCAGAACGTTCTATTTATCACACATGACAAAAGCTAGCGTATCAGTGATGATGAGTTCCTGTTTTCACACGGCAGCGTCATGTTGGAGCTGTGATGGATTATTTGGACAGATGTAGGCTGCTAAATGTTGTTATCAACCTGGTGAAAAAGCACACTGAAGTGCAGAGCGGGAATGAAGACGTATAGCCTGTCAGCAGCTTGGAAGATATTGGGAATATTTTGTGCTCCTTTACACTTGTGATTTGTGGTTTCCACCTGTCTTGGGTTACGAAGAAAGAGAGGTTGCGCAATTGCTTCTGTGCGCTTGGCCCCCTCTGCGTTTCTTTACGTCTGCGACGACATGAAAGCCGGGCCCACATATTGTTTGAGTTTTCGCTCTGTTTGCTTTTTCCGATTTATGGTGTTCCGAGGTTTGATATGTGGTCGTCTGAGGCTGCGGATCGTGCGGCGTCACTCCAGCGTCGGCCATGGGAGGGGAATAATACTCTCTGTCTGCAATTAACTTGCGCCGCCAAATGTTCTAATTCTACTTAATGCTAAATCAAATCTCAGGCTACTTTATGGGTTTAGATAAGATTGCCAATTGATTCTCTGTCTGAATAATTTCCTGCAACAGTAGTCATTTGGGAAGCAGCAAGTGCTCGAGTCTCGGCAGAATCCCAAAATGCATTTCATGGACAATTATGTACCTGCATATGCATGAATATTTTGAGAGGAGAGGCTTGCAAAGGGAGAGGGAGCCGTTGGAAAGCGCCGCGAAGGCTCCGCATTCTCCTGCAAAGCTCCCTCAAGCCGGGGAGCGGAGGCCCCAGTCAAGGAGGGGTTTTTTTTTTTACGCAGAAAGAAAGCCTTCTCTGGCAGCCAGGGAGATGGCTCTTAAACGACACTCCCCCAGGGGCCCCAGGGGCAGGGCCCACTCCCCGACATCCAGCGGGGCCGTTGCCGGGCAACGGGGGGCGAAGGGAGCGAGTCACATGATGGGGCCAGGATGGCAGCAGCAGGCCGGCCGTCCAAAACCAGAGATAGACGACTCTGTGTTCCACTTGTTTAGTTTTTTTTCCTGAAAAGCCAGAAGCTCAAACAACAAAAATTGACATTTTAAATGTCTTCTTGCTTTCCTCTTTGGGGAAAAAAACAACATCCAAAAAACAAAATAAATCACTAAATCTGACTGGCTGTGATCCAAGCTGAACTTCAGTCAGAGAAACCACTCCAACCAGTTAGTTTCTTATCTCCAGTCACAAAGAGGCTCGCATCGCCTCGAGTTTTCTTAAAAGAAGACGCGCACAGGGAGCATTTGAAAGCCAAATCTTGTTTTCATAAACACTAGCCTGTTCCCTCACGTCGTGCATCTTGTAATCTGCTCTGAAAATCTGTTCGTCGTCGAGAGAAAAAAAAAAAGCCTGCGGTTTACTTCGGTCCTGTCTGCCATGCAGGACATTAGGTCAATGGATAAGTACTAATGAGTAAATCAGATTTGATGTCCCATTTTAACCGGGTCTAACTTGTTGAGGCGATGTCTTGGCTCCGACACACTGTGTGGTCAGGCCGTTGCACTTCTGTTATGTCATCAAAAATTCCTCTCCGAACATGGGAGAAAATTGAGCAGGAAATTGCGCTGAGGGAGGGCAGAGCTGATTTCAGCAGCATAAAAATCAATGTTCACAGTCAACTTACAGCCGAAACAGGTTGTAGCTTTGACAAATGAATTCATCATGAGGCGCCTCCGACAGTTAAAAGCGGCGGTTTGCTAATTTCCGACTTGCGGGGAAACCCTTAGGAGTGCAAAAAGAAATAGACCCCGATTCTCATGACACAGGATAGTGCGATCATTAGTTCCTATTGATTTCACGAGTTAACATGTCAAAAAAGTCAGCATGTGAGAGATCAGATCATGTGTGATGTAACTTCAAATAAATAGCTTTTTTATTGAAAGACTCCATCTGACAAGATAATGAAAACTCCTTACACAGATTTAGGGAATTGTACAACTTTAATGGGTGTACTCGGGGGTGGGGCTCGGGGGTGTCGGGCTGGGGGGCTCTGCCCATTGTAGTCCTTTAGCCTTTTTTTTGCGAGCGGCCCACAATGCTCGGAGAGAGCAAGGGGGGAGGGGCATTCGTCTGCTAGTTGTGACCTCTTTGTGAATGAGATTAGCCTGTCCTATTAATCTGTGATTACTCGGACCGTCTCACGGCGCGGTGAAGCCGCGCACGTGGAGCGTTGGCGACATCAAAGCAACCTGAATCTCTCTTGTGGGGCGGATAAAAGCATCCGGACCTCCCCTCTCTTCTCTCCCCTCCGCTCTTTTCATGTTACAAGCCCTGTTCGGCCCATTTCACCTGTTTCACACTGGCTGGTGCAGCATCGTTGGAAAATATCTGGGGAGGGGGGAAAAAAAGAAGCTTAATCATGTTTTTGTGTGTGTGTGTGTTTTCTCTCCCTGCCTCAACCGAGCGGGTCTGAATGGCACATTCCCAATCGTTTGCGCCTCAGCAAGCTCTTGGAATTCCTCAGCTCTAAAAGAGTGAAAGGAGGCACCAACTCAGAAGAGGAGGCACCGGTCAACGTTTTTCAGCTCCTGGAGCCGTTCATTCTCGGCTGTAACAAACGGCTGGTAAATCAGCCATTCAGCAGATAATTAGTTGGCCTTCAGCTCTCTCCCTCTGTCAGGCTAGTTTGTCCCTGCGCTTGTTTTACACAGCCAGCACCGATTGATCATTGGACATCGCGGGTTGTTAGTTAACAGTGTCAGCACGGTGAAAATGTGTGAGTGAGGCCGTCTGGTTGAGAGGTTTTTGTCCATCGCCTCGTGTTGGTTCACTCTCAAGTCAACAAGGTTAAAGTAGGATTTATTTGTGCATATAAATCCAATTTATTTACACTGCACCAAAGTTTCATTTTATACCTGAACACTTTAGATCCACACAAAAAAAAACGTTTCCAAGTATGTGGTGAAAGTTCAACATCCATCCATCACAAGTGGCGCGACATTGTAATGTGACTTTTGCAGGCGAGGGTGCAAATTTTAAGATAATTTTTGCTCTTCGTCTTCCGGTGAAGCTGCCTGAGACACAGACGTGTTGTCATGTGTGGAGAGAGTTCTGCACACAACACAGAGGTCAGATACACACAACAGACTCGCAAAGGCTGTAATTTCCCTCCCCAGAGCTTTCCACACCAAGATGGGTTTTCTTTTTTCTTCTTTTTTTTTTCTTCATTGTGCGTCGGCGCATCTCTCGGTGCGCCTCAACATATAGTTTAGCCGTGGCTTTCTTAAACAGAGAAGAACACAAAAGTCTCATAACACTGCTGGTGGCCGTGACGATGTCTGCCACTTTTGTAATTAGTTGATCAGACAGAATTGCAGACATTATATTTTCTATGAATGGGAGTTTAATTTTAGAGGTCTATGGTCGCTCTTCGAATGGTGTCTGCTGGTGTTTTAGTGCCAAGAAAAACCCAGGATGAGTGTTGACTCACCGCACCTAGTGTGTGTAAACCTTTAACTGGATTAGGGTTTTAGTGGGAATCTCCTGTGATGGAGCTCTACTCACCTCCGTACACGTTACAACGCTCCGCCGGCCGAACTTTCAGACTTTCATCCGCTGCATCGGACATCCGGCGTCCTGTCAGAGATCTTCAAAATCACACCACTCGCACCGTGGTGATGCCATCACTTCTAACCTTCTATAAAGTTCTGCCGATTTGAAGCCACAACATGAGAAGAAATAAATCTGCACCCTGTCCCACTTTGGACCATTTCTGTCTTTCACACCACATCATGGAGTCCGGCCAGCTGTGATTGATGCGCTAACATGCAGTAGGAGCGCCGGACCATAAGTCATCCCCCGATGCCACCCCACCCCCCACCACCACCACCAACATGCACTTAAAGTAAATACCACAACAGCAAATACAGACAAGGGCGTCCTCAGTTAAGACCGTGTGTGTCCACCATCATATTATGGCGGCGGGAGGTGAGCGCCACACGCCTCTGAAATTTGCGGCACCACGGAACGTTTTGTTCGCACATTTGGATTAATTGACATCATCCCGTACGCCACTAATTACACGCTCATTATGACACTTTAGCCAAAGATCAGGAGCGCCGTGAAGCCTGGATTCGCAGACTCGCAGTTGGTGTGCGCGAGCTTTTGTTTTAGATATCGACGGTGACATTTTGGCGCTGCGGACCGCCTCGGGGGGCAGCGGTTTACATGTTTTATAGGTGTGTAATTATTTATCTAAACGCTTACTCGGGGCTCATGTGTGCTGAGAGACAAATGTGGTCTAATTGGCCCCTCCCTCTCTGGTTCCTCACCCTCCCTGCCCCTTAATTATAATGACTATTTAGATGGATTAAGTCAACTGTTCGTAAACTGTTTGTAAAAAGCAGGTTTAGGGGTTACTGCTTTTTTTTTT
>CAESWR010000093.1:334822-349017 GCA_903171835.1 Mullus surmuletus | reverse complement strand
ATGAAAATAATAGTAAAATTATTCAATAATGTCAATTTTTTGATAAATAAAAGTGTTTCATTATCACCAGCATCCTGGTGCTCTCAAAAGGCTTAACTCTACAAAGAGACCAGAACATGCATTCATAGCGCTCAATAGTTGTTTGATTTACCTCATCCTCAAAAACAAAAGGAAACCATTGCTGGTATCAGTCAATAAAAAGGGGAAAATGCTCCAATACATTCTGTCATGCAATGTTACATTACCTTGTGTTGTGTTTCAAGAAGAATGAAAAGTGGATTCACATTTTTACCTGAGAGGAAACAGTTATCTCACCTCACTATTTTGTGATAGTCTTTGTAGGAGGACATTATCATTGTGAAAGATTCTTTTACCTCGATTTCTTTATACACGTTATGACAAATTAATAATATCTATGTGTGTGATTGACATCAGCTGGTCAAAGAGTGCATGTATTATTTATTTCCAAGTCTGGACTCAAACTAGTCATTGAGTAACACATTATATGTCATTGTTCTAGAATTTCTATTTTCGAATAATTGATGACAAAAATCTGGCTTGATATTAACTCTGGCAAAGATTTTTCACAAAAATTGTTTAGGTCCTCTGAGTCACATTCTGCTTTTTCAGTGTTTTCTTACAAACTCGCAAAATGTGTGAATTACTGTCAGCTAGTGAGAATATGATCAGTAAAACCTCATCTGCTGACAAGAAAGCCAACAAAGAATCTTTAAGGTCACTGAGCCACCCTTGTCCATCTGAAAGCTGGGTTAACATGTTGCATGAGGGCTGGTTTGCCCTCCTCCGAGGAAGAAATCACTTTCAGCGGCCGCATGACCCAAGTGTGTCCTCTCATGCAGCATGCGGCCCATCACCCAAAAAACTGGCTAAAGCTGTCAAGAAACGTTACGTCTCTAAAAGAAATTGGCCTGTGCTCCATGTTTATGTGTGTGTGTGTGTGTGTGTGTGGTGAGGGAGGTGAGGGGTGGGGGGTTGTAACCAGCGCCAGGCAGCGTCACGCCGGGAGTGCATGCGCCAGTAATTAGATGCAGTTTATTGTCCGCTCAGGGTCAGTGGACTGAAATTTTGGGGGCTTTACTGCTGCTTGAGCGCGCCGATTCACCGCTGACGCTTATAGGAACGCAGCGGGGGGCCACTCCAATGACGTGAGTGGGTGTGTGCATGTGTGTGTGTATGTTGGAGTACATTAAAAGAAGCTCGAACACATACACGCACACACTTACACAGATACATGCACACACATTATTCTGCTCCCAGTCATGCGATGTCCGATCTCGCAGCATCACTGAATTGCAATGTGAAGGGCATCGGGGGGGCCATGACATCCTCCACTCCTCACAAGGCTCCTACTCCTTATTCTCCCTGTGTGTGTGTGTGTGTGTGCGTGTGTGTGTGTTTTGTATACCCAGGAGAAGGAGAAAGAGACAATGCGTCATGTGTGAATGCAGTGAAGTCCGAATGGGACCTTCTCAGAGGAAGCACAAGAAAGCTCCTCCTCAGGTCTCCCTTGTAAAAGCAGCTGCATTGACAAACTTATTGATGTTTTGATTGATTGTTCGACACAAGCAAGATTCTAAATGCCCACTTTAATGCACATTTGCTCAAAGTAATCGAACCACAGGGAGCAATTATAGAGTAAAAAAAAAAAAAGTTGCTCATAAGTGGGTAAAATTGCAAGAGGGTGACCATAATATGCTGGGAAGTCTTTTCCAACTCTTTCCAGTTCAGGTTCCAACCATAATTTGAGACTTTATGCTTTTATAATTCAGCATAATTTAAGCATTTTTGTCCTGACTGGCATGTGTCCACATATATCATTTAAATCATTCAGAGTAGTCATGCTAAGCCTCATGATTTCCAGAATTGTTGGTTCAGTGCCTTGTGGTTTGACCTGCATACGCCCAAAACACAAAACGTCTGCTCGGTCACCTCACTCAGCGAGCGCTCCTGGCAGGAGCCGGCCTCCAGTAAAAGACGACGTTTTGTAATGATTTTGAGGAGAATTTATTCATGATTTTCTTGTCAGTGCTCAGCAGCCCAAAAACTCACCCAAAATATATACATGTGAGTGACAGGATAAGACAAGCATGAAATGCAGCACACAACCTACAATACAGATACAAGATACGATGCAAAGATTAAAGTCAGAAATGATGTTAAATTGGAAAAGAGTGTGTGGCCAAGGTTTTTGAGTCTGACACAAACTTTGCTGCTTCAGTGTGTTTAGATCCTTTTTTCAGATGTTTCCATGGTGTAGTGAAGAACAATTACAAGAATTCCATAAGTTTCAAAGGCTTATTGACAAATACATCATGTTTATGAAAACAGTCAGTAATTACACGTCTGCAGTGTGCTCTGGCATGCTCAATATCAACTTTTGGGCCAAATCCTGACTGATGCCAACCCATTCTTGCAGTGATTGGAGTTTATCACAAATTGGACACATTTATTTGTCCACCAGATTTTTCAGGATTAATCAAACATTCTCCATTGGATTTAGTTCTGGGATGTCATTGTGTTTGGTTATCTTTTTCTCTGAGCCCCTTGGTTATCATTTTTGCCTTTTGACATGGAGGTCTGATCATGTCGGAAAAAGCCAAAATTGTTTCCTGGATGTTGAGAAAAGTTTCTCTTGGAGGATGTTTTGGCACCATTCTTTTTCATGGCAGTGTTCTTTGGCAAAATTGTGAAATCCATTGGATGAGACTCTTTTCTTGTATGGTCTTTGGATTCTTTACTGTTGGCATGACCCAGGACTAATGATTCATGTTAGCACTCACTTTTTCTTCATTCATTCATTTTCCCAGATGTTCCAAATAGTCTGAGGGCGGCTTCATCAGAGAGAATGACGTTCTCTGCGGTCCAATTCCTGAAGCCATGAAGAATGCCAGGCTCTCCTTGATGTTTTTCTTGGAAAAGAGTGGCTCCTTTTGCTGCCCTTCATGACACCAGGCCATCCTCCAAAGTTCTTCACCTCACTGCGCAAGTCAATGCACTTACGCCTGCCTGCTCTGCACTGGTGTTGACCCAATCCCATAGCTGAAACATCTTTAGGAGATGGTCTTAGTACCTACTAGAATTCCTCAGGCATTCTGGGACCTTCTTCAAAGCAACTGAACCACTCATCTTTAAGTTCTTGTTGATTTTGGGTGGTTGATTTAGGTGCAATCGTATGAGGAGAAATATCACACGGAGCACTTTTGATGCAAAGCAATGATTCTTATGTCTGTCTGCCTGAACCATGGTTAACGGGGGGAAAAATGGTGACAAATGACAAATTGGCTCTGTGTTACTCATTATGAGGTACTTATTAATGCCTTATTCTGCAAGGCCATATTCTACAACCACTAAGCCATTAAAGGGGTTTCCCTCAATAACCTCTGAATGAGTGCTTATTGATAGTACATAGTACAATGAATAATACAGAGCCAACTTGTCAATAACTTGCATGTTAATAAACAACTAGTTAATGGTAAATAGATGTAGCCCAAAATAAAGTGTTACCAAAAAAATGATCGTTTCAAGCACCACCCTCTTCAGTCACTATGACAGAGTGCTATCAGTTGTGTTGTTCTTTTTAACACTGAGCTAACAACATCACCGAAATGATGTTAGAAGGTCACGCAGGGCTTAAACGCAGTGGAAATCTTTTTATTGTGGTTAAGTTTGATTGCAACAAAGGATTTGATTAACTGAAATTAATCACAGTTCCTCACTCTGGTCACTCTTCATAGTCGATCCAAATTGTCACAACAGAAGGTGGAACTGAAAACTAGATTTTTTATCTCAAAACTTTTGCATACAAATGGACAGATTCTTACAGATCTGAACAATTTAAGTCAATGTCTGAATTCCGTTTAATAGGATCAATTCCAAAATGGTACTCAGCTAAGCTCTCATCGGGCCTCTGTCAATGACTGTTCTGTTAGTGAAGGATTTGGTTTGTAAATATCAAACATGTCTGAAACTACAGAATCGTTTGGGTGGAGTATTTGATCAGCTCCAGAGCACTGGAACTCCGGGAGAATCTGACCTCAATCTGCCACATTATCTTCAGTAACTGGGATTTGTTTTATGATTTGTGTTTGATATTGAGGATCTCGCTCCACTAATTCTAAATTCTAATCATTTCAACTCTGAATTTTGCAGATCAGTTATTGCTGAGATCAAAAACCCTCTACTGTAACATCAGAGATGCCCACACGAAGACAACCCCGGACAGCCCTTTGTCCACCCCTTATTGTCACACTGTGGCACGCTTGTTTAGTACATTAGCCTTCCAATCGCTTATGGAAATTGGCTCATTTTCCAAACACAAAGATGAACTGCTCTGAGTGAAAGGAGCGCTCTGTGCCAAGGACCTCTCCATCCTTTGTCTGGAGAGCAAGGGCCAAAGGAATAACTGTGAAAAAAGTGATTTTATACTGCCCCCACCCACCCATCTCTCCTCTGCCCTCTCACCAGAAACTGTCACAGCTGCCAATTCTACCGCCCTCCATCTCTTTGAAAAATCATGAGATAAAAGCTGTGACCGCTGCCCATTGTTTTACTTGGGTTTGGAATTAATTTCAACTAGCCTGACCTTGGAATACACCACATATTATGCATGTCAGCCCTGTACAACAGGTCCTTTTTCATCTCAAAAGGAAGAAAAAAAGGATTGTGGATCGGTTATGATGCAAAAGATGTGCAATCAAGTCCTCTTGCTGAGCCTTAGGCCAGACAAAAGCCTCCACACAATCCCACAGGCATTAACTATGCATGCTTTCCAGTTGCCGTGGTTAGGATGGGTTAACTGGAGGAGGCAGCACTCGGCTGTAATTTCTATTCTTTGAACCTTCTTCATGTTCACTGCCAACTGATTCTCCTCTGATTTCGTGACATATCCTCAAACACTTTTTATGATCAGACATGTTCTCTCTTTGTTCCTCCAGATGTTCTGAGGATGTTTAAAAAAGCCATTGTCATGAATATTGATCTATTGTTGGGTTTGCAGCTAACCACATCCAAAATACAAATTCTTCAGGTAAATGACAAAGTACAATAATAATAATAATAATGATAATTATTATTATTATTATTATTATTATGAAATTGTTCAACTGCTGAGTCAAACACTTACTTATAAATCTGGAAACACCACAAAACTGTAGAAAATCATGGAAGAGTTCAAAGACCCAATTATTATATAATATATTATATTTTAATCATATTTATTCAATATATAACAATTTAAAAAAATACAGAGAAGAAAAGAGAAAAAAAAACCCATCTCAAACCAATACATAAACACAATTGGCGATGTCAAAGGTCACTCCACTCAATGTTTTTGTCTGCATTGCAAGGACTCGTGTGTCCCACAAGCTGCCAATCACTCTAAAGTCATCTTCACAGTTACAGCGAAAGATCTTGGTTGCGGTGACTTGAATTCATGTCATGTCCTCTTGCCTGATGATTTCCAGCATTTTTCTCAGGCCCATGTTGGTTCCTGCTCAGCAGAGAGTTCAGCAGAGGGTTGAGTCACCTACTGTGCCATTTATTTCTGTCAAATTGTCCTAATTGTGATGTTTATGGAGTCTATGAGATAATTCTGCTCCCCACAACAATATGACTAATAACGGGTGTAGAGAGGTCATGGGAAAAAGCACTGCCAATTAATGTGTTAGTGCGGATTAACCCTCCACTCTCCACTATAGAAGCCAGGAGGAGGCCTCGGGAGGCTGAATGTTGAAACTTGAGGAAACCTTAACGTTAGTGTGGCTTTGAGGCTGACAATGACGGCCAATAAAAAGCGAGGGCGTTCTGGGCGCAGTAAACTTCCAAACCCCTCATTTGTCAAGAATCCCATAAGAGAGATGGATTATCTATTCATTGGACTCTTTATGGCTTTCTTTCATGTCTTGTTTGCCCACATTAAAGAAAGGCAATCAGTGCCATGTGACGCTTCATTATGGCTCTGGGACACTTAAGTGGTTGTTGTTCTCTTTCCAGGCCATTGCGTCCTGCATCCATTTGAACTTGTGTCACGACGGTGTAGTTCTTGTATAAAAAACAACAACAAAAATCACAACAAATAAGTTGCTTTATACAAAACAAGATGTTAACTATGAAACAAATCATTGCAAGAAAGCGACATGATTTATCGTGTGATCTGCTGACTTTGCTGTAGCTACTAGTCCAGTCTGTGTGTGTGCATGAGGCGAAATAAAACTGCAGCAGTGCTCAAAACTTATCAAAGAATTTTGGAGAAAACTTGACTTTTCTTCAACTGGACTGGTTCTGTACACAGCAACGCAATGCAGCCGTAACACAAGTGAAGATACGAGTAGGGATATTTCTTCCCAGCTGCTTTTGTTGACATTCATTGTACATGTCAAATATGGTACTTTAATATTCAATATTGAGGAGCTCTACAGGTATTATCTGAATATTTAATTCAAGAGAGCACATCTGTCCGAGATCCATGTCTTCTTTTCAACTTAAAATAACATACCACATGTTTTGTGGTTTTGTGAGGAAACAGGCTCATTTCTTCTGTTTTTTTAATTTTAGTTAATCAAATAATGAATAGATAATAATACAAAATAAGGATAATAATCAAACAGGACATGAATAGGTGGTATGGCATGGTTCATTAAATATCTTTTATCAGTCCGATTCCCCATTCTCGCTCATCTGTGTGGAAGTGTCCTTAAGCAAGACACTGATCCCCTAACTGAACCCCATGAATGATGCAGGTAGAGAAATGCAAGTACAGCCCATTATCTAAGTAACATGTCTGCAAGGCAAAACAGAATATCACAAGATGACAAAACACTCAATCCAAGGATCAGTTCGACAGTCAAATGAAATTGAAATTGAATTGAATGAAGAAAAATGAAAACAAAAATCAGCCTCACCAATAAAAGTTGATCACAAGCAAAAGTAGTTCACATCCTGGTGAAGTATCGCAGTACCTGTAACAAACACGCACTCGGATCCACTGGCCATTTGAGCCATTGAAAATTAAGTATGTGTAAAATGGATTTTCTATAGATTTTGGATCCACTCACAAGATACTGGTTCTTCTTAACCTGAGGAGAGCATGTTCTCTTGTAAATGGTTTATCCATTTCTTTATTCAATTGTGGAAGTTTAATTTCAACATTTAACAAACGTTCTCATGTTGAAATGCTGAGCCTTGGTTTCTGTTTGCAGCTGGCATTGGCTACTTTGTTTTGGAGACCATCTCATCCTTGAGATAAGTTCCATCCTGGTATCTGTCATCCAGCCTTGCTGCTGCATTCCCATGCCACTAAATTTTCTACTCAACAGCAAAATAGATTTTTTCGTCTCAGACAAAACCACTGCTAATTTCAAAACAGATCTCAAAACATAAAGGGGGTCGAGTGAGTGCATGTAGCTCTGGTTAACCTTGGAGATGCTCGCTGTGAGTGATCTGTGAGGAGAAAACTGGATCCAGACGGTTGTCACCACAAATAGGAGCTGATCTTCTTTTGCTTTTACAGAGAAATTGATTTATGATTTCATTTGAATCTTTCCTCCATAACGAGTATCTTTATTCGTATCCTTAATTTGTTTTTTTTAGTTTTGTATTTGTGTTTTCTCACTCATTCTACCCATCTTTGCTTCCACATCTCTCATAATCACTTCAAACATGTAAACATGAGCTCTGCAGGCACTCAAAGTGAAATATAAACCGCTCGGAGCAGTTGAGATGTTATGTGAGTGTTTTGTCTGTCCCCATCATGGGAGAATCGCTGTTTTGAAAGAGGCAGCGCGTCTCCACAGTCTCCGCCCATCCCTTGTGCTGCAGCTGCTTTTCAGTGTGATACTTCTGTCATCATTCCATGTGCTGCCAAACATACAGGTCAAGACAACACAATGGCCACTGTGCGGCCAAGAGAATCCAGCTGCAGGGCACAAAAATGCAACCACCTCTACTCAGGCACTCAAACTTTTACACCCCATCACTTATCTGTGGCCTCAAATTTCACGTTGAACTATCTGGCCCCTGCAGTGGCACTCCATCGTGACCCCGGGATGAGGTGGTCAAGCGTAATTGTCAAGGCTAATTCAAGGTCAAACAAATGTGACCTGATAATCATCTACCTAGTGTCGGGCAGGGTTACGTCTGGACACATTTAACAAGGAGTCTGACATAGCTAGACATATCTCAGTCATGCACTTCAAACTGAACCTTGTTATTGTGAGTACAAAGTGTGCTCAAAAGGGCAACACACTCAAACACACAAGCGGTGCAAGTATCCAAAAATGCATGCCTCTCACCTCAACGGCTGACGGTCTGAGGGTGGAGAGGTTAAAAGCTGGCTCTTATTTTCATTTACTTGCCATAAATATGTCACTTTCTTAGGTTTTTCATTTTTGTGTGTCCAATTCTATATTGTAAGTATAAGAACCAAGGCACTTACATGTATGAGGGCAGAATGGTGTCAGCATCAAATGTATACACTATTGAATTTAGATGTGAACATTTGCAAGAACAAACAACAATCACAAAAAGTACAACCAGATACAATGAGAAAAATACTTAGACATAGGCCATAAAAAAAACAATTAAACTGGCCATACAAACATAGGAATAAATAAAAATCAATAAATTCAATAAGAGGGGAGAGAGAGAAAAAAGGGGGGGTTGCATTATCGCAATAAAAATCACTAAACGGTTGCCATTTATTGTAGGATTTGTTCAAGTTACCTCTTCTTAAATATCTAATTTTCTCTAATTCCAGAAAGGATACAAACTCATTAATCCACTGCGTGCTGGAAGGAACTGTTGAAGATTCTCAGTTTAGAAGGAGGTGACGTCTAGCAAAAGAGGTGAATTACTTCCAAATGTGTTGGGTACTCTCTTCCAGAAGACCAAAAATATCAATGTGTGCAGAAGTAGTGATAGTTTTTGAGAATACCTTGGACATTGTGGTGAAATAAATTTGCCAAACATTTGGCAGGGCGGGACATGGGAAAACGCATGTGTTAGATTACAGGGTGAGCCTCCACATCTGTCACAAACATATTTGGAAAAATCTGTGCCAGCCTTGTCTTTGAGTAATGCCATCTAAATACAACTTTGAGCTGTATCAGGGTCAAACAGGCACAAACAGAAGTTTCGTGAATGACATTCAGTACGCATTCCCACCAATGCTCATCAAAAAACAATCCCAGTTCAATCCTACTGGATTACCAAGTTTCTTTTGTGTAGGTGGTCAGGTTTTTCATTTTTCATTTGAGAATCTAACAATGTTGATTTAAAAAATTGTGTGCTTTTTTTAAATCAGAAATATATCTCTCTGGCATTTTTGCACTTGCTATTCAACTTTCAAGCTTGAGAATGCAAAGAATAAACACAACATCACAACATTTACACAAATGAAACCCTTATAAATAACTGCAGGATGTGTTCTAGTTTCAATATCACCCAAGTTGAATTAACAGTGAAGAAGAAGAAGCTGGTATCCCTGCTTCCAATGGGGGAAAAGGGAAATGTGTGCACAGAGCTGCCAATTAGAAAGGGAAGTAAGACTAGCAGTTCGGTTAAGATTAGTTAAGAAGCTGTGCCAGTGTGACGCCTGAGGTCAGCCGTAACATGAAAGTGGATTCACCTACATAGCCATGCCATTAAAACAAATTGATTCTGATGATGTTTTGAGGGACAAGCCATCGTCACTTTTCACAGAGGTGAGGCAGCAAGGTCAGGTCAGGTGAGGCCACTTTGTCTCCATTCATCCAGGCAATAAAGGCCACCGTGTAAAAGGAGAAAGGCTATCAGATAGTTGGGGCCAGCCACCGTGGCAGAAGTCAAGCAGCTCTGAAAGGCTTCGTCTTGGCCTGGCTCGGCCTCAGTGTGAGAGAAAACCTCCGTCCTCTGACGGGAGAGATGGCTTTAAAAAGGCCCCAGATTACAGCGTCATATAGCCCATAGTAGCCCACAGATACACCCTGCTTTTCTTTCCCCATTTGTCTCACTTTCAATCGTTTACAACCACTTTTCCGAGCCATGCTGGGCCCTTCCATGCACAAGCTTGTCAGCTCCTCAATAGCTTTTGTCTGTGCGGGGACTCAAACAAGATAGGCGGCCTTTGACTGCTTCCCCCGCCTCTCCCTGGATAAATATTTCACCTGTCACAAAGCTGCACATGCTGCGCTACAAAGGAAGAACTTGATTTTCCTTTATTTAATTATTTATTCATTTTAAAAAAAGCAGAGAAAGAGAATGTTCTGATGCTGCCATTTGCATAGCCTTTCATTCAGCTCTGCAGCCTGAATTCTCACCATGCTTGTGGTAGTGATCTATTGTCAACTTAAAACGATTCCCCTGTACAAAGCTGCCTTTTGAGCGGCCAGCTCCCTAATGAGTGATGGCACAAAAGAGCAGAGGCATCACTTTTATTTTCTGGATCAGACCGTTTTTGATATTTCAAAGCACAGACATCAATAATCGCTCAACAGCACAGAGAAAAGTTAAAAAAAAAAAAAAAAGTGCTCCACATTTTATCTGGAGATAAAACCACAGCTTGAGTTTTAAGTTGTCCCAGGTGCCCCAGCAAAGGGAACTTGTATGAAAGACAATGCAAATGCGGGAGCACATGAGGTGATCGCTGCAGCTAAAAAGTCGACACCCTGTGATCCTCCCAACATGATTCGCCGACATGTCTTCAACTGGATTACACTGGCAGAGAGCACGGTATTTTAAATGGAAAAATTGTTGTTAAATGTGGCCTCAACGCCCCTTTTGTGTAAAAACACAGAATCAACTTTTTGTGATGATAAGTAGATATTTTAAGTCTTATCTTGTGTTATTTTATACACTAATAATTCTGCTAGGAGAGCTGTACCTGAATGTAACTCATCTGGTGTGAAAAACATACCAAGAATATCCTCCTACAAAGAGGATTCAGGGTGGGCTTTAATCTTCACACAAGATCACAGAGAAGGGATAGATGTAACGAGTTTTTTTAAATTTTAACAGGAATAAGGAAGATAACACTTTGCATTTCAGTGTTTGGTCTCACAGAAACAAGCACAAACACGATAACAGATAACAAAAGATCATCATCATCAGAACCTGAGATCTTTGAAGCTCTGCTGACATTTATTCCAGTATGAACGTATGCTGCATCTGTAAGTATCCAATTGGTTGTGGCGTTGTGAAACCGCACACTCTCCCCCCTGTCTTCAGCCCGAGCAGAGAGCTGAGAGAAAGCTGAGTAATAACGTTTGTGAAGGATTCTCTAAGAAAGACTTTGCATGATTTAGGGAATAGTTAGCAGCCTGAATTATACAAATGTGTAGAATTGAGATGTGGTAACGCTGCACTCTGAGCAGAGAGCAGCCTTCTCTCTCATCTGCAGCAAAAAAAAAAGACTCAAAAACACTTAATACATTTCAAATGACTATAAGCATCTTTAAAAGATAGAATGACAATATTGCCTTTAGTGTTTACTGATAGATTTTAAGGTGCCATGCCAACCATTCCTGTTTGACAATAATAGACCACATTTCTTTGATATTTTTATTTTATTGTTTTTCATTTTATTTTACTTTTACAAAAACTTTGTTCACTTTCAGTGTTTCTATTCTATTTCATTCAAGTACATTTTTTCTATCCTATTTCATTTTATTCTGCTTTATTTCATTCTATTGTAGTTTTTTTTTTGTTTTTCAACAATTTCTTCTCGAGTTTTGCGGCTGGCTCCAGACAAACCAGTTCACCTCAGATGCTTGACTCCAACATAAAAAGGGAGCTGTTCTATGTCCGTGCCAATGCGAGTCTAGTCTGAGCGCCCAAGTGACATTTCTTTTCTCCCGACTGAATTGCCAGTCCTGGTCAGTTTGTGGAGCACAGAGACGCGTTGATCTCAGCCAGCGGACTGCATGATTGACTGGGAAAAAGACAATAATGGATGTTTTCATGTGGAATAGTACTGAGGAATGCTGCTAATTTTATCCAAAACACATACACACATTTGTAGATCTGAGGACACTGCAATTTATTTAGTGAAAGTCCAGAATTGTTTGCTCATTTGTTCACAACGATGGCAGTTTGACTCGAACACATCTGGAGTCTGTTTTGTTCAAAAAAATCATTTAACGGGTGAGTTTTGGGGTCTTCCGTCACCACTGCAGGTGGGTCCTCAACTGTGTTGAAAGTCTGAGACATTAAGCCAAGGATTAGCTATCTGACTTGGTCGTCGCCCGGCTTTCGTTTGGAGAAGGCTTCCATTTCACATTTTGTTTTCACTGGCTCTTCAGTTATACCTGGGAGCCTCCTTTTAGCGCACAGACCACCAGAACAAAACCCAACACTCAATTGGCCACGCAGTGTCATGTTTCATAGCGGCGCTCAGACCAGTATAGCGATATCGGAGTCAAAACAAGCAGACCACAGACATCTATCAGATCTGCTCTGCGGACAGTTAAACTAACCAAGCATGTCACAGTATCCAGGATGTGATCGGAAAATTCTCAAAAACAAAAGACATTTTTCAGGTTAAGATGGTTTGATACGGTTCGATATGTGAGAGGCAGCTGAAATAATCCTCCAAATTCTATCTTCAGTTTATCTGCTGTGGCAAGAATTGCTCTTCAAACACGGCAGACTTTGCGTTTGATAATATTTTGAGCTGAAGAAAACCTGCTCAGCACTTCGTTTTCTGCCATCATCGCAGTCTGGATATTTTAGTTAGTTTTGGTTTTGAATTAGATATAGAAAACCAAACAGTGACTAATAATTGATTGAAAACCTTCCAGTCCAGTTTCTCTACATTCCATCTCTTTCTGTAGCTTTAGTCATAGGGGGATCCTCAAGTGTGCCAAATATTTTACATGCTTTCTACGTTTCCTACAATAATGATTATTTATTGATTTCAACTACAGAGGGCAAGTTTGTACTCCACAAATAAGCCAGGAGGCCTATGGAATTCTTCCACAAACTGTAGTTTTGTGTTTCTTTTTTACCCAGATGATAAGCCTTACTGACTCGGTGGATAATGATGTTCTGAGACCAACATTTGGCCACCCAGGAGATTGATTGTCAAATGGAAGATTGGCACAATGGAAACATTCACTTTTCCAGAACCCTCCCTGAGAATCAAATGATAGCCAAAACCGTTTTGTACTCACAGTCAGTGAGCTGCACAGAGTTCTGGAGTCATTTTTTAACACATCAGGCCTTGCTTTGTTTACTTAAAGGGATAGTTCGGATTTTTTGACATGAAATTGTATCTGTCCGTGTGACCCCAGCAACTAGACGGAACTACTTTCTGCAACACCAAAACCTGTCTGGAACTCCGCTCACGGGACACAGTGGGGGAAAATTCACTGCGGGTGAACACCACTGATGGTGAGGATCTCATACAACTTAATGTCAAAAAATCTGAAGTTTCCCTTTAAAACAGCTATCCGCTTTTCCGACACACTTCTTGTCAGTAATGTTCATCGAAGGACACAACCTCTAAAAAAACACCCTGAGATAGATGGGTACAAGGCACTCACGTTGAACTAGACATGTACGCGTCCTGTGATTAGATACTCACTTGTGACTCACAAGTGAGTATCCAATCACACAAGTTGTGAGTTGTGAGAGCCGGCTGTGCTATGCAGATCAACCGAGCCGCACCGGAGCCACACTTGGTTAGCAGAGAAATCTAATATATCTACTCGCTTTTTTAACCCACAATAGCTGAAGGAGGGCAAAACGTTGATTTATTTGCAGATATACTTGCAAGGCCATTTTCAAGACGGACCTTTCAAGAGTAGCTAGATCTTGTGAAAGGAGGTTGGCCGACCCCCGAGCTAGCTAACTTGTCCCAGCCGCGGAAAGGGTTTGTCCGCCACTTCCAATCAACCAACTATGAGCGGCACCCCGGGCTTACGGCATCTGATGGCTGCTGCAAATTGTTCTGCTGAGAATACCTTTTGTTTGCAAAGGATCGACTTTGTGTGTGGAGCTACACTGGATTTGCGAACTTAAATTGTTTAACTAAGGCAGCAACGAGACACCAAAGCACAACTGGGGCCTCATGTACTGACAAGTACGTGGATTTCACACTAAACACCAGTGTACACAAGAATCCCCGAAAAAAAATTCCGGATGTATCAATAAGTGCGTGCGCCAGGATCCGCGCACCTTTCCTTCATACATCCCACTCAGCG
>CAESWR010000093.1:293416-333367 GCA_903171835.1 Mullus surmuletus | reverse complement strand
GGAGGGGGGGGGGGGGCAGGAGGGGGAACCACCCAGGAATTATATGAGGGATGAAAAAAGGAATTGTTCCAAATACGTCACAGTGGGGAGCGCTCATCTTTGACAGCTGACTCAGAGAGGAGACCTTCTTCTACCTCCTACAGGGGTGGGGTGTCTCAGAACACACACAGCTTTTGATCTTTGCTCAACCTGTTGAGATGATATTAAAATCTTCTTATGAAAGAAAATTGCCGCAGGAAATCAAAGTATATCTATAAAAGAATACATCATCGGACCCACACAAACAATCCTTCAGCAGTGTCCATTCTGCTTCGTGCATCAAATGTTGAAGTTTCAGCTGGTGTCACACATACGAATTTAGAGATCCTCCCTCCCTCGTTGGACTCCTTTGACCCTGCTGAAAATGTGTGATGATTTTGTTTTGAAATTGCGCTATTGTATCAACCATGAATAATCCCAAAGAAACGTTTTTTTGAGGTATTCAGACTTGATTTAAATGCATTGCTCAGTGTCGTCTCATACTGAAAGCTCAATTAAATTAGGTATTGTTCTGTGTCGGTCTCTTAAAATAATCTGATTATGCTGCAGCTTTGCCATATTGTCCATCTTTTTCCATCTGTCTTTTCTCATTTGTTTCCAATCTGAAGACAGAAAGACAGGATGTTCCCACTGAGCGGACGAACGGACATGTTCCTCTTTCAGGCTTCTTCTGGTTGCTCCCCCTCGGCCCTCGAATGACTCCTTACACTTGCCATCAGCAGAGGCCTTCTGTCAAGGGGATGAAGAAGAGCAAGGACTCATACTGACGAGGGGGAGTAGCTCATGGTTAGTGGCACTTCATTCATCTAGGTTGAGGCCTGCCTTTGTCTGCTTGGCAGGTGCTTCTAATCCTGCTGTCAGAATAGGGCTGGACACGATGTTTGGGCAAGCCCATGCTCAGACGAAGGAACTCCCCTTACAAGACACCCCCCCCTCCCCACACACACACACACACACACACACACACTCAGCTGAAAATGTGATATGTTTTGTACCACATGGCAGAGTCATGCTTGATTATCTCATAAAAGAGGATGAATGAATCTACGACACATCAGTGGTCGCTCACTGAGCATCACTCATGTCTGTTTCTGCAAGAGAATCTGCTTTGTCAGTTTTAGAAAACTGGCAAAACCTTAGAGACTGCCCTCAGGGGTGATCCAAAATCCGAAGACATAATTTGGAAAAGCAAAGATAACAAGATAAATTCATCAAAATGTTAATCTAATGTTCATTCCTAATTTGATTTGATTTCTACACATTATGTATGGCTGTATTGTGTTCCTGCCTACACATTGTTGAACTAGTCCAGTAAAAGATAATGATGTCTCTCTGCAAACGCATAACTAGTGTTTTACACTCCATCAGATCAGATGTGATGAGGAATAAATAATCTTAATTTTAAAAGAGGATAATAAATTAGCATGAACTATCCAGCTGTTGTGGTGCAATTTGGTAATTAAAATGTATTCATAAAGCACATTACCAAAAGATATGGATACAAAACATCCAATCCTCAACAACAGCAATCTTTATCTAACAAATGCTTGTGGATGTCTTTAAAAAGCAGTTTAGGATATTTTTTAATCCCCGAGTTCAAGGGATGTAAAAGAAGAAGAAGCGTATTATACAATCTTTGCAAGGACGAACTGGATTTATGTTTCCGTCATTCTTTCACATTCTTCACATTCACTCAGTTTACTGTGGTAAAGAAGCAAATGTAATGATTTGATGTGAAAATTAAGGCTCCTTTGACTCTTCCACCTGGCATTCAGTCCATCCCACCTACCACTGACATCATTTGACCAATCTATTTTCTCACACACTTAAGGCCTTTGCACACTGAGTCAGCATTTACATATGAATTTCTAAGCCTAATTCATTATGAAAATATGCAGTGAGAAAATTCATCAGGAAGTGTCATGATTCTCTCCTCAAAAAAATAAAAAGGATAATTCTGGATTAATTTGATCATTAAAACAAGAAAAGAACAGGGTGAGTTTTATCCACTAATTTATAAGCACGCAGAAACATCCAAAGACATCAAGGTTGCTTCAGGTTGCTTCTCTGCATGTAACCCTTAACATGATGACAGAAGGGAAAAATGCAGAAATGGTGGATGAAAGTTTTGAAGTTGTATGTAAAAATGATCGACACAACTGTCTTTTTCTGTGCACCAACTCCAAATGGAAAAAATAAATTCATTTGCAGTTCAAGGCACACTCCTTATATAAAACCGTGAGCAGTGATGAAAAAAGGCATGGATTATTTCTAATTCACCATCAATCTAATTTTTGAAATCTTACTTCGTTGGAAAAAGCAGTTTATCATTGAATGACGCTCCAAGGACATTGCTTTATCAGAAAAAACACCCACATTTCCAAGGTTTGGCCGGGGTGCCTACAGCACCAAAGTGCTGTTTAATCCCAGAAATACCAGTGTTAGGTGTGATAATGAAAGTTAACATTTTTTATCCGAATTAGGCTGCAGGTAGTCACTTAACGATGGCCTAATGCGTCAAGTAGTTTATGGACATTAAAAGGCTTGAAGAAACAGTGCAGAGATTGACACCCTTGGAATGGGATGAATTAAGCGCATTAATTCATCTGAGATTGAGACTGAATTTGACGTTATTCAGGGTTAGCAATATTAAGAGCAGACAAAGTAAGAGGTATGGTGGCATTAAGAATTTGATATTATACAATATGCTTTCATGCTTTCTGAAGATAGATTGTGGCATGTCAGGTTGTTCGGATTTTTCAGCCCTCCGAAGTCATGCCCTCCGAAAAATCTCACCAGGAAGCACACCATGTTACAACTCATGCTTATCTTTTGTTTATTTTCAATAAGTCCAAACACAGGTCATAAACCTGGAACAAAATACGTAAACTGTTCACACTAGTATTTTTTTTAAACATCTTTGAACATCTTAAATAAACCATTGTTAAATTAAAGATTAAAGGCAATCTAGACATGACATCCTCAGAGCTAACTAAAGTCTGGACATCAAAGCTAATTCAGTTGATAGTAGTGGTGTTACACAGGATTGTGTCTCTTCCCCCCTCCCCGTCTTTGCTCATCAGCGTCCAGTCAACCGGCAAAGGTCTACTCGAGCCCACGAGAACTGCTTCGTCGTAAGTTTTCAAGGCTGTTCTCATTGACCAAACAAGGTGAGTCTCAGACCTGCGTACATCTAGGTCAACCATTTCAAAGAGATCAGGGTGGGTCCTAATCCCCAAGGGACCATCGAAAAGGACGAAATCTTCGACTATCTTGATCGGATAAGGGATTAGGCGACCTTCTTCAATGCCAACCAACAGGTACATTTTCTTGGGGTGGACTAAGTCACGTAGTGCAACATCTGGCAAGAACTTCTGCAATTACTCAGGCTGAACTTCACTTCTGCAATCCTGTCCAAGCCAGAGAAGTTCGTGCTCCACCACTGTCCTTTTGGGGGTCTTTACTCACAAGACTCAGGGTATACCGCTTGGTAGTAACCGTCTCGACCGTCCTTCTGATCCCGTGGATGATCGACGTAATGTCCTCCCCCTTTCAGGTGGAGTCTTTTTGCAGCTTTATGAGCTATATAATTGTATCAGAAGCAAAGTCAATCAACATACCGATTTGCTGGCCCGAGGTCGTCGTTGCCACTAGTAGCATCATTATGGCAGGGTACTACTTTGGTGCTCTTGGTCTGTCCAACTCCCTTTCTTGCCATCTTTACACCACTCTCCTTTACGCCTTGATTGTCGATCTTCTTAGTCAATGGCTTTGGACAGAGTAAGCAGTTGTGGTCAGAAATCCCCTCAGTCTTACCCTCATTCTTTGAACATAAACCTTTGGGAGCAACTTCCATCTTCACTTGAAGCATGCTCCTGCTTTCCTGCGCTGAGTATTCTCGTCAGATCAAGCCTCTTGAATACTTTGGAGGCAAACAGCCTACCCCCATGGTCTTTGTTTCTACACACAGTGCATGAGCTCGGTCGAGAGCTTTCTTTGGCATTTCCAGACGTAGCTCTGGTTAATACTCTCTTTTCCCTCTTGTTGCATCTCTCAGGATTGTCTCCTGGTCTGTGTTGGTCCATCTCCTCGAGAACATCCTCATGCATTTTCAGGAACTGCAGGAGACAGTCGAAGTGGTCTCGTGGTGAAAATGCACTAGGAGGGTCCATTCTTTTTCAGTATCCAGAGGGTTCGTAGGGAGTAGGGGAGCTTACTTTCAATCGTATACGCCACCACTCACTTTCTTATACCATCCTCTTCACCTAGTACTCGAAGTTCATGAAGAGCTCTCTCTACAGCTTGAGTTTGATCGTCTTTCTATGGTGGAATGTCTTGCAAACTTCCTCCGTAATTTTTAGCACTATTTTCGCCTTGTTTCCGAACTTGTTGTCCAGTAGCTGGAACACTTCGTTGGCGGAAGTGCAAGGTCCTTTTTGATTTTCTCATTTAGGCTTCTTAGAAGACGGTGCCTTTTTAAAATGTTCAATCTGTGAGGGTTGCCCAGTCGTTACAGGTCCCCCCATTCCGCCTTCCATTGGTAGTAGCCCCTCATGCTACCAGCAAATGTGAGTAGGTGTACCCGCTCTAGTTCAATTTTGTGACCGGCTTTGGGAAGGGGAATCTGAGATTCGGGGTCTTCTGGTTCTGGCCTCCTTGGTCATTTTGGTTCCTCCTCTTTGTTGAGAAGGCTCATGTCAATCAACAGTCTCCCTTGTCGACCCGCCATCATCCTAATGTAGTCTTTGAAATGCAATACTTCTGACAAGGAAAGAAAATCCATCCAAAGCTCTTTGTAGCACAAACGGATCTTGCTTTCCCAATTTGTGATCAATCCTTTGCGCTCCATCTTGCTCATCCGTCAGAGGTTGGCTCCTTTGACATGCGCTAGAACTGATTCAGCTTCCCTAAGGAGGGTTCCATCCTCTGGGCTTTCACGCACCAGAGATTTCTTTTGACTTCTTTAGTTTACAGGCGCAGTCAATCGATTGCTGTCTGACAATCTTAATATTCTCGTCATGACTTGCCTCTGCTACCTCTTGAGGGCCCATGGCATATTCGGACCCGGCACTGCTGAAACATTTGAAATCTTCCTTCGATTCCTTCAACTCCTCTAGTAGTTTGACTTCATTCAACAGCTCAACTACATCAGCCAAGCAGTCGACTTTTGTAGTGAAACTAGACGGCACTGTTGTACGTTTATACTTTAGTTTTTTCATGTCTTCCTCTGCAGCCATCTTTATAACTAATCGTGGCTTTTCAAGCTACGTCTGGGTTCATGTAGTCCTTTATTCTTATACCCTTGGACTTTGACCTCGGCTTGTTTATTCCTCGGCTAGCATGTCTTCAAAGCAAAAACTTTGATGGTTTGTTACTTGGATCTGCTGGTTTGGTACTTGGATCTTGGAGTCAAGCCCTCCAAAAAGGCACACCAAGAAGCACACCATGTTATAACTCGTGCTTGTTTTAGGTTTATATTTAAGTCCAAACACAG
This sequence comes from Mullus surmuletus, assembly GCA_903171835.1. NCBI lineage: Eukaryota > Metazoa > Chordata > Actinopteri > Syngnathiformes > Mullidae > Mullus > Mullus surmuletus. Next base: position 327,834 of record CAESWR010000093.1, on the reverse strand, counting down.
GTCATAAGCCTGGAACAAAATAACAAGTACAGTTACACTAGTATTTTTATGTATTTTGAACTTCTTTGAACATCTTAAATCAACCATCTTAAATCAAAGATTAAAGGCAGTCAAGACACATCATCTGAGCTAACTAAAGTCTGTTAATTCAAATAACAGTTAACATACCAATGGGCTGTGTGCTCCTGATGATGGTTCATTGATGGAAAAATACTTTAGAACAGTTCACTGCTAAGCCACACAGACCCTTCAGGCTTCTACAGGAACATCACATGACTCTGAGGAGATGTAAGTTGTAAGGGGCACCAGCATCATGGTTCTGGAATATAAGCACTGATATCGAAACCACATCTTTATATTTCCTGGTGGCTTGAGGGGAATTTGGGCCTATGTGGCCTCAACAAAGTTAAAAGAAAGTGAAAAATAATTTTTACTCACTCTGGATTATATATTCACAAACTTGGTTAAAGTATTTGTCATGACTGAGCAAGAACGTGAACCCAAATGCACGACTCCAGACCTGCAAAGTACAAAAATAAACTGTCTTTTATTGACAAAGTAACAACACAAAATCACTCATTCAGTTGGAGACAAACAGGAAGGGGCAGGCAATCAGACTGGTGGGAAACAAACGGGGGAAGGGGCAAGTTATCAGAAATGAGAGGGAAATAAGATTTCAAAACAGGACGTGACGTGACAGCATAAAGACAGGATAAAACAAAAGTGACTTAACATAATTTCTTGGACATGACAGTACCCCCCTCCCCCCCAGTTCCTGACGGACCAGACAGATGAGGATGACAAGCATAAAAGTCAGTGATGAGATCAGGATCCACAACAAAGCTAGCGAGAACCCAGGACTGCTCCAATACCTTTCCAATCCGCCAAGAACTGCTGGCCCTGGCCCCTGTTGCACACAGCCAGAAGCACCTTAACGGTGTAGACAGGACCACCTTCAACTATCTGGCAGGGAGGAGGGGGAGCGGAGGCGGGGACCATGGGACTGTCTTTGACAGGTTTCACTCGGCTGTCATGGAAGGTGGGGTGGACTCTCAGGGTCTAGGGCAGGCACAGGTCGACGGAGGAAGGACCGATGACCTTGGACACCGGATAGGGACCCACGAACCGAGGCAACAGTTTTCTGGAGGCGACATGGAGGGGTAAGTCCTTCGTAGAGAGCCAGACCTTCTGATCAGGAGCGGGTCGGTGCCTCCGGTCCGCAGCCGTCTTCATGCGGCTCGCACAAAGGCGTATGCAGATGGGACCGTGACCTCTCTCTCCATCTCAGAAAAGACAGGGGGCTGGTAACTGAAGACACATTGAAATGTTTTACATTATGGTACTCTGAGGTGGAGAGCGAGTTGTGGGCATATTCCACCTACACCAGATGTTTGCTCCAGGAAGCCGGGTTCTGCGACACCAGGCACCGAAGGCAGGTTTCCAGCCGCTGGTTGAGGCATTCCGTCTGGCTGTTTGACTCCGGATGACACCCCAAGGTGAAACTGACGGAGGCTCCGATCAGCTTGCAGAAATCCTTCCAGAATCTGGAGATGAACTGGGGACCCCGGTACAAAACATTGTCTTTGGGAAAACCATGGATACAAAACACCTGCATTATCATGATGTCTTCTTAGCTGATGGCAACTTGGCCAAAGTGATGAAATGAGTCATCTTGGAAAAACGGTCCACCACCGTGAGGACAGTGGCGTTACCTTCAGAGACCGGGAGCCCGGTGACGAAATCTGCAGTAATCTCGGCCCAAGGACACGTGGGAACCGGAGGTGGCTGGGGCAGCCCCATCTGAGCTCTGGAGGAGGTCTTGTTGCGGGCGCAGACAGAACATGCTCCCACATACTCCCGGACCCCTCGCTCCATAGAGGGCCACCAAAACCTCTGGGAGATGGCATGCATGGTTCTTTTGATGCCTGGATGGCAGTTGAGCAGCAAGGTATGAGCCCAATGAATCATCTGTGGACGCATGGTAACCGGGACAAACATGCGATTCTCCCGACAACCACTAGGTGTTGGGTTCTCACCATTAGCTTGCTTCACCTCCATTTCTATTTGCCAAGTGACCGCTCCTACTACATGGTGCAGTGGTAGGATGGGCTTAGGTTTCTTTGCAGCAGGCTCAGGGCCGAACAGACGGGGCAAGGCATTGGGCTTATTGTTCTGGGACCCAGCCCTGTAAGACAAGTTAAAGTTAAAACAACTAAGTCCAGCTGGCTTGACGTGAGTTCAGTCTTTTTGCTGTGCGAATGTACTCAAGGTTCTTGTGGTCAGTCCACACAATGAAAGGGTACTGTGCACCATCCAACCAATGTCTCCATTCTTGAAGTGCTATTTTGACTGCCAACAATTCATGGTTCCCAACGTCGTAGTTCCTCTCAGCCGATGAAAGCTTCCATGACAGGAGGGCACAAGGGTGGAGCTTGTTGTCCTTCCCGGAGCACCCGGAGAGAACTGCACCCACCCCTTTATTGGAGGCGTCCACCTCCACCACGAATTGACGGCTGGGGTCAGGAACAGTGAGGATGGGGGCGGTGGTGAACCTGGCTTTGAGCTGCAGGAAGGCCTCTTCAGCTAAATCAGAACACTGGAATGGGGTCTGTGGAGATGTGAGAGCATAGAGAGGTGCAGCTATGGCGCTGAGGTTTCTGATAAACCATCTGTAAAAGCTAGCAAATCCTAAGAATTGCCAAACCTTTTTACAGCCATCAGGTGTTGGCCACTGTGCCACAGCACAAACTTTAGCCGGGTCCATTTGCATCTTCCCAGGAGGTATGATGAAGCCAAGGAAAGACACAGTAGCAGCATGAAACACATTCTTTTCCGCTTTAACATACAGTTGGTTTTCCAGCAATCGCTGGAGAACTTGACGTGCATGATGCACATGAGAGTCTGAGTCCGGGGAATAGATTAGGATGTCATCCAAATACACATAGACAAAGTGATTTAAAAAGTCTCTAAGCACATCGTTGATCATGTTTTGAGACACAGCAGGAGCGTTAGTCAACCCAAAAGGCATCGCCAAATATTCATAATGGCCACTGGGGGTGTTGAAGACTGTCTTCCATTCATCCCCCTCTCAGATGCAAATCAGGTGATAGGCGTTTCTTAAGTCCAGTTTGATGAATATGTGGGCCTGTTGAAGCTTATCAAACGCCAATGACATAAGTGGCATAGGGTACCTATTCTTGATGGTAATGTCATTGAGTGAACCTATAGTCAATACACCGTCAAAGAGTGCCATCTTTCTTCCACACAAAGAAGAACCCTGCCCCTGCTGGAGAAGAAGAGGGGCGAATGAGACCTGCTTTTAAGGAGGACTCAATATAGTCTGTCATGGACTTCCTTTCATGACCAGAGATGGAGTACAGTCTCCCCTTAGGAATGGGGGCCCCGGAATCAAATCAATTGGGCAGTCATTTCGTCTGTGGGGGGGAAGAGAAGTAGCCTTACTCTTGCTAAAGACCTCACTCAAATCATAGTAACAGTGTGGCACCCCAGCCGGTTCAGGAGTGTCAGAGTTAGTGTCAAATTTAATAAACAGTACTAAAAAGTCCTTACGCTTGGGTTGTGACATGACTTTAAACAATTGACCACACAACTCCCACCCCAGTTAACAACCCTCCCGGTTCCCCAGTCAATATGTGGGTTATCTTCCTTCAGCCATGTAAAACCCAAAATGAGAGAGTACTGGGTTGAGTGATACAAATGAAAACGCGTAAGCTCATGATGATTACCAATTACCACAGACAATGCCGCAGTCACATGAGGGACTCAAAATAATAATGGTTCAGTTTTCAAGTTCAGTTTAGTGGCCAATCCATGAGGCTCTCGTCTGCCCCCAAATCCATTAGTGCCCCTAGACAAACTGTGGTCTTATAGTGTTTTACCTTGACTGGCGTGGGAATTCGTTGGGAAGGATCAGCGGGAGAAAATTGGCTCACCAGAACCCTCCCCTCTACTGGTGAGCCTGCCCCTTTTGCCGGACAAGCAGCTAGAAGGTGGCCCTGCCGTCCGCAGTAGAAGCATCTGCCCTCCTGCAGCGAACAAAGGCCAATTTGGCTCGTCCCAGCTGCATGGGCTCCTTTCCCTCGTCGGAGGGAGCTTTTATCTGTGGAGGCGGTGAAGGGAGACATGAGGAACCCCGACCGCCAGATGTAGAGACTGCAGCAGGTCCCTGACGGTCCCTGATGAACTTGTGCTGCCAGGAGGTTCACTTGGGTAACAACTGCCATCTTGAAGTCCTCTTGCCAGCTCCTTCATTCTGCTTTGCAGAGAAACATCTGGTTCTCCTGCTGATTCAAGCAAGCGTTTTGGGAGTCAACGGCTACCATTAATTGGTCTGAGTTGGCTGGGATCATGCTGGCTAGTGTAATGTCACCACTGAGCAAGTACGTGAACCCAAATGCACGACTCAAGACCTGCAAAGTACAATTTTTTTTTTTTTTATTGACAAACTAACAACACAAATCACTCGTTCAGAGGAATCAAAAAGGTAAAAAAAATAACAACTCAGACTCACTCTCAAAGGAGGCAAAAACTACTACGCAAAGTATCAACAAAAAATCACTCTTGATAGGCAAGGAATGGCTTGGCTCTCTGTATACAACAAGACGAACTAGCACAGGACAAAGGGAGACACAGACCGTGAATACACACAAGGTAAGGGGACACAGGTGGAGACAATCAGGGGCAGGCAATCAGCCTGACGGGAAACACACGGGGGAAGGGGCAACTTATCAGAAACGAGAGGGAAATAAGATTTCAAAATAAAACAGGAAGTCACGAGACAGCATAAAGACAGGACAAGACAAAAGTAACTTAACATAATTTCTTGGACATGACAGTATTTGCCTGAAGATACCGCTTGTTAGGTGCCGCTGAAGGATTTGGGCGAACCCCTTTAGACAAAGACAGCACCAAACTGACGTTCATCACACTGTTTGGGTGGTATTTTCCCCATCACATTTTCTTTGGAATCTCTAGTGCCCTAAGATGTTTCAAAGAGAGATCAAGGATCTCCTCAAGGACCATGAGGGCACAGCTATTTTCATTGATGATATAGTAGTCTATGGAGAGACCCCTGTGGGGCAATGGTAATGTCTATAGAGAGGACTGCAAACACTCAAAGGCTGGGCAGAAACTCAACAAGAAAAAATGTAAAGTGAGAACAGATCTCCAACATGTTCTGGGCATTGTCTGGGCTGCTACTTAAACAACCTGGTGGATGTCACACGCCTGCTCAACGACCAGCTAAGGGATGACAAAGTGCAGGTGTGTGGCCCAGCCCAGGATTAAGGCTTTCATAAATGTCAAAAAGCTGTTGACAAAAGCACCTCTTCTAGCCTTTTGTGATGTCACAAAACGAACCTTTGTAAGTGCCACCACAAGCAGCTAGGGGCTGGGAGAACACTTGGTGCTCTTCAGAATGATGTATTTCATTTAGATGCACCCTGCTGCTGTGCTGCACTTGGACTCAATTGAACTGTCAGATGAGATACTGGATCAGGAGGAAGCCACAGCATGGCCAACGTCCGGCTTATATCTGGATGAGGTTAAAGAGCTGGAAAACCCAGACTTGCAGGAGGTGATGCTGTTTTTGAATAATGGCTTGTCGTGATATGCATCCAAATTGACCAGCATTATCAAGCCATACTACACAGTGACATACTGCTCTATGTTGATGGTCATCATTACCAAACACTTGCAGCCTAAAATAGTGAGACCACTGCATGATAGACACTTGGGCTGTGAGTGCTGTCACCATGCCAAGCGAAGTGTACACCGGCCAGGCATTGGCAACCTATTGTAGGAATGAATCACTCACAGCAAACAATGTCAAAAACAAACTACTCAAAACAGGGAGCTTCTTATGACAAGATGTTTGTCAGATCCAATCCATCACTTGCCTTTTTTTTAGCTATAGGGCTACAACCATTCAGCCATGATGCTGGGTCATCAGATACAGACTCCGATCCCCACAGCACTATGGCAGATGCCTCAGATCAAGCCATGTGGCTCGGTTGCGGTCAGACTACTGTACATCGACTGACCTCAGCACTTCCTCAGCCTGAGAAAGGGGGGGGGCAGATGTGATGAGCAGGTCAGCAATGGACCGTAGGCAACAAGACATTATAGCACAAACACAAGCTGCTGTCACCACAAGGATCAAGATTTCAGTTTCTTTTTAGATATCAAATTGCTGAAAGTTTCATTTCAAGACAGGCCGGTCAGATAGTATCAAATAACACACAACATTTAGCTCTTTGGTTAACATGTCACTGAGTTTGTTGTGTGAAGGAGTCATGTAGTACAACCTGGAATCATTATCTTAGAGCACCAGTTTGGCCAGCTCAGTAGTCCAAGGTAGATCACTTGTTAAGACTGAAAAACAGAGGTACCAGGCAACTGCCCAGTGGAACGCCATATTCTGCTCCAGTAGAGAATGCATACATTCAGATATACCTGCAGTGATCTGGGAGATAAATAACTTTACATCCACATCAGAGCAGAAAGACCAAAAACGACAACAGAGCTCCTACCAGCATGGAGTTATCTATAGCCTCTATCCAGTCATCGGCCAATCTGAATAAAAGAAGATTAGCCACGTCTATATGCATGTTGAGACTCTGTCTTAGCTTGTGAGATTCAAAATAAGCTTCAATTTACCTCTTTAAAAGCAGAGTTGGCATCCTTAGCCTACCTCCACGTTACTGGATATTTGCCCACCTGCAAGCATCTAAAGTGACCAGCAGAATGTGCTCGGGTTCTGGAAGTCATTCTCAGCAATTTGCTATTCATATCTGTACCTGCTTCTTGTCAACCTGGAGAAATTCAAAAGTACCATTTTTGTCTTGCAATATTATATTCAGAATAAAACCATTGGAACATTTTTAATTGTTGTCCCTCCTTAACTTGTAAATTTTCAGACATTTGGTTCCTCATAATGTAATTTAAAACTTTCAATACTCTCACAGCATATAACCTCTGTTTATAACATTCCTTGTTTTTGTTTTGTTTAGCTTTGGATCAATTTCAGGTATGTCAGGTAGACTGCAAACATGCATCTGTGAGCTGATATTACACTTTGTGATAATCCATGTCAGCTGAAGTAGTAGTAAAGTTTGTCCCATTGCATTTCGTAGGTTATCAAAACTAACACAGGAAAAGGATTCATGGCATCCCACAGAGTCGGCTATAAATAACCAGACTCATGCAGGCTGATTGCATTACGGCATTCAGTAAATAATTGGTTGCTGCACCTTCTTTTTCTTTTTTCTTTTTTGTGAGTAGGCCGATTATCTTATTAAGAAGAAATGTTTCTATAAATGAAGAATTGAAACCCTTCTAACTTTCACATCTACAATATTTCTTGCAGTTTTTAATTGTTTGTCTCATTGTATAATGCGAATACAAACGCACACATATATAGATATATGTGTACATATATAAATATATATATATATATACATATATATATGTATCGATTTCAGGAGCCAAGCTTCTTTGAGAGATCAAAAAAATGAATGATGACAAACTGAACTGTAAAGAAAAAGAACAAACATTTTTCATTTGGAGGGTTTCGATACACACGAACAATCATGTCTTTTTTCCCTGCTCTCATTGTGCCTTGATGTTCCCTCGGGGATCATTACTACAAGGCACCTTGTCCAATGAGCACTCGTCATCATTGGCACCTCTCCCTCTCAAAGGGAGAGGTGATTGAATGTAATCTCCTTGTTCCTGGTCATAATATTCCCATTGATTTTGCCCCTAGGGGTCAGGAGATGACCTCTAAAGCTGCACTCTTTAATATGGGTTATAAGTTTGAAAATCATATTATGAGCTCCCTTCTCCATTGTTCGGACAGAAGCAATCACAGATCAGGAGGAGGCAGGGAGGCTGCACTGAGAATCCTTGAATTGTTAACCTGGTTTCCTGCTGCTGTTGGTGGTCTATTTTGGGGGGGAGAAGGGGCCGCTGCTTTATTTTGGATTCCTGGTGGCCCGGTTGCTCAGCCCGAAGGTCTCCCATAACCCAATTTGAGTTGACTTTGCCCGTTCAGGGAGAGCCATGGCCCGGGGCTACACAGTGTGATAATTCAAGCAATACAATGAAGGCGAACATAACCTGATCCACAGCCCACTGCACACACACACAGACACACGCGCATGCACGTGCGATTACATGCTGTAAATCCAGTTCAGTTTGTTTAAAAAGTATCATTAGAGGAGAGGATGCTGTAAAAAAAACAACAAAACACTCTTGCAGGCAGCTGACAAAGGTGATTGTGTATATTTTTGAATTCAATATTAGTGAATATTTGTTCAATATTCAGTCTAAAAATGTTTTCATCTGTTTGTGGATGGAACATGGAGGAGTGTTAGATAATAATATTCAAACATTTTCATATTAATTTTAATAACTGTAATAATGTGTCTTTCAGGAAATATTGCATAGATCCCAGTGTCTTTCTGGCTTAAGTTCTTTCCTATTATGTGTTTTGGATGGGGACAAAATTCATGACTGAAGAGGTATCTTAACAGTACATAGTGTTTAATTGGATAGTGTTCAAGGATCCAGAAGACGAGTGCAGACTGACAAAATGCAGACAAAATGCTTCGAACAAATTGCTTTATCACTTGTTAATTTCAATTTTCTTATTCTTATGATGATTACTCTCATAATATGTAAGCAGTACTCAGTCATTCCTGTTCTTTGTAAATGGTGAATGCTAATTTGATGTGTTGACACTAATGACAAACACGAGGATAGTAGACAAAAATGTATATGAACATGATATTCATCTGAGACCTTTATTTCCACAAATGTATTTTAAATGTTAGTTTAATAGTCTGAAGTGATTATTTTTAAGGAAACTCACACAATAATTGTATTATAAGTAACAGTAAGCATATCATCACCTCACTGAGTTATTAGCTATTCAAATAGTTTAAGAAATATGCCAGGCCAAGTTTTAAGGCGTAAAGATTGAGGTACTTTAGATAAACTATTCTCAATTACTTCTATTTTCTTACCCAGGTTTACTAAAAGATACCATACTGCACAAGACATAACAGAAGTATGTTCTGTATTATATATTGTATAAAAGTGGATCATTAACAACTAATGAGCAAAACAAATCTAAATACACTAATGATGATAAGACATAAAATATTAATTGGGCTGTGTAGTACTGTGTCTTTGATTGGTACTGACAGTGTTTTATTACGGTATTCACATGTGTAAGCAGGGTTACTGGCTTCATCAGTCACCAGGGAGAATTCTTGCCAAAGTGTCCTTGAGCAAGTCACTGAAGCTCAACTGGTCCTCATCAGCAGGTTGGGTGCTTACATAGCAGCCTCCACCATCTGTGTGTGAGTGTGAATGGGTGAATGAATATCATTGGCACAGATAAGGGGCGGCTAGGCTTAGTAGGTGAGGTGTCCTTCTTTTTATAAGAGGGTTCGTATCAAAGTGTCCTTGAGCAAGAAACTGAACCCCATTTGTATCTACTCCTAATGAGTCCTTTCATGGCAGACTCTGTGTGAATGTGAGTGTGAGTATGTGAATGAAGTAATGCTGCGAGACCTCTGAAAACCGATGCCTGTGAATTAGGACTCCAATGATGAGTCTGTGAGTTCTTCCCCCAAAAACAGCCTGTAAAAATTCTGAATTGTACAACTTTTTTCATCGGTATGTTATATGCTTGAACTTTGGTAAACCTTAATTTAGCATCAAACAACAATTTGCTATAGGTGTTGGAGTCAAACTCCCTCTGGGGTCATTGACATCTCATCTTGCCTTGTGTTGGCGGATATACATCCAGTTGCCCGTAAATGTTAATGTTTGTGAACCCCTCCAATGGGCTTCCATTGGACCTCAAATAGGCCCAACCACAAACTACTATGGAGAGCATAGTACTGCATTTGGCAGACAGAGACTCCCCAAAACCCATTCCAACCAAGAAAACATGGTCCATTGTCACACAGAATTGTAACAAAAAATAAAAATAAAAATAACAGAGGCAGACGACTAGACTCGACATTGGTTTGGCATGGAGCGCCCGACCGCTGCTAAGACTATAGCTAAACCATCGGAGGTGTGGCCTGAGCGAGGCGGAGGCTCAAACTTTTTGGTTGGAAATGTTGGTTCTCACTAGAGTTAAAATATTGTGTAAAAACCCATCAAACACACAACATGATTATCAATAAAACACATTTGTTAGAGTTCATCTCAAGTTTAAAGAATGCCGACATTGGAAATCCATCCATTCTTTTAATGTACAAATTGGGGTTTGTCATTGTGAGAGGCATCATTGTCCTGTTAGTTGTCTCTGAATTAAGTTGCAGTTTGTCGCCTTGCAGTTTGTTGCCTTCCGCTGCCATCATCTTAAACATTATTACCCCTTTCACTTGGTGCCAAACTTTTAGAGAGCTTTTTTTTTTATTGATTGTTGATGTGGCCTCAGAAATACCTCCAGGAAGGGATTTCTGTCCCTGTCACTGTGTCTGTGACTCCGACCTCTCCTCTGTGAGACATACAAGCAGCAGCGCATCAACTCCACGTGTCCCATGATTAATCTGTGGTCATTAGGCTCCACAGAGCGCCACTGAAACCCAATCCTTTTCACTGTTCACTTTTTTTTTTATTTTTTTAGCCCCTGGCACTGAGTTAGTGCAGAGACTACATTAGCATACTAAATACCAACGACAGTGCCTGGTTAGATGAGCGCAGACCTTTTTTTTCTGAAAGTCAAGTTTAGCACTGAACAGCAAACTTTTTTTTTTCATTTTGAAGTTTAATTTTCAGTTTCTTACTTTTTCAGTTATCAGTTATCTGTCTAAATTTCCTTCTGTTGTCTTATTGGAACAAAAAAAAGAGGCAGCTCAAGCGAAGTGTTTAGGTCAAAGAATGCGAAGGACAACAATGCAAAATAAGAAGAGAATGGCAGCACCATGATTTGTATGGTGCTACCCAAAAAGGCAGACAGAGAGAGGGTGTCATTAACATAACAAGTGCAGCACAACCAAAAGCCATTTTGCTCCCTTTGTTTCAGCTAAGCAGCTGTCATTTGCAGAACATTATGCATTTTGGATTCTTCTATGCTAATTTTTTGGGGGGACAATTTTTCCAACAATAAGCACTCAGGCATCTAACAGAAAGCCTTTCATGGCACAGACCCCGGGGTGTCCTGCACCGTGCCAAGTCAAACAATGGCTTAATGCTCTGAGCAAGCACATCTCAGCCCTTCAATGAAGCATTAAGTTCCCAGCACACCGCAGGGCCTCAAATCCCCCCTGAGTCACTCGTACGCACGAAGTGGCCGTGTCCCCGGGGCAATCGTCCCATTAATCAAGATATTAATCAGTACTGACCAGGACATGCATGGAAATCAATTGTTAGATGCTAAACATGACGGACTGCATCGCAGCTATCAGACCTTCATCATTTTGACTTGAAGTTGTTCCACTCAAAACTGCTCTTATTTCATTCATCAGGTGGACCAGATCCACTTCACAAACTTCCGCAGCGACGTCAGTCAGAATTTCACCTTGACATTGATTCCATCAACTACAAGTCCAAACGGTTGACATATTGACAGGAAACAGACATCTTCACTGACAACTTTTTTTTTGTTCAACTTTTGACAAGTTTCCGTGCACAGATGATAGAAATGCTTAGCTTTTCTTCTTGCCTGGGTCTCATCAGTCACGTCGCAAATTCCAATTTGCCAAACCGTGATCATGTGATCTCGCAAGGATGCGCGCTCCAAAGCCTTAAAAAGAGCTTTATCGCAACAAATTGACGGCCGCATTGTCATGTTTGACAAATTTCGTGCAAAGCTTGGTTGCTGTTTCTTCGTGGTAGGGAATCTTCAGCTACCTCAGAGGGTCTGACGTAGGGTCTGACGTCCATGTATTAATGAAACATTTTGGTTTGGTAGAAGAAGACATGCATGGAAATATATCGATTGCAATATTTTTAAATGACATTATAAATGAATTTTCAGAGAACTTTGGTGAATTTTCCCTCACTGAGTCTAACTGTCATGAATATAGGCATCAATATTTGTCATATGCAAACACATGCAAATTGCCTGATACAACATTGACAATGACAATAATCAGTTTTTACAACTGTAGAATTTCCAACAAAAACCATGAATGGTGAAAAATCAAAGAAGGTTCAGGTATTTACAATAGCCCAGACACATTCCTGTTGGCCCCACAGCTCCCCAAAAAAAGGCCCATTCCAAAATGTCATGATATTTAGTTTATATTCTCTTCAGGCCATGCTTTCTATTTATCAAGGAACTGGACCTCATCGTCTTCAATGGCTGCTGTCTCCTTATGACTGTCGTCATGGCAACAAAACACTGACAATGTCCAATATTCGACAGCTAAAATTCCCATGAAAATTATTAGGAAACTTTCCTTAATTTACCGATAATTTTTCCACCCCTTTGCAATCTTATATGGCACGTAAATGGCTTACTGGATAGTGATAGGCAAGATTGTCTTAATGGAGTGGCCTGAGTAGTGAAGTTGACTGGGATTGGTGTCAGCATAGGTGGATTGCTCTGTTCTTGTTGGATTTGGGTCACTCTTCTGCCGTTCAATTCCCATAGTGGAAACATGCAAAAAAAACTAACAAAGTATAGGTTAGGCTCACCAACATTGAAGGTAGTAGATGATGTATTTCACCGCTTGGACGGCTGAGGTGTGCAGTGAGAAACGACTCTATTTCTCAAGTTTATGTTTTGACTGAAACATGTATCAGCCGGCGGCCTCAGGCTGCTGGCATGTTCACTGCGTTAAATTTAAACCTGCCGTCGTAAAAGCAGCGCTTTCACAGCTTGAGTGCAGGCTTGAGATCTGAGGAGGAATCTTGGTGAAAACACGATGGCTCACTTCTTTTTTTTTTTTTGTGTTGCTGCGTTCTCAATGTGTCTTTATGCTGCTTTTGGGCCTGTTGCTCAGTGCTGAAAGAAATGGCCAGCACTTGCTTCTCGCTCTTTAATTAAGCTGAAAAAAATTAAGCTGCCACTGCACGCCTTTTGGCCCATTGTCCACTAAACGGGGAGCCAGGCGCTTGGTATTCCCAGCACAGAGTGCCTCTAAACTTTGGCCTTCGCTGTGTGCATTAGGAACCCATCCCATTGCTGTTTCAATTCTCTCCCTTGCCTTTCTATCTCAATCTCAAACCCAGCTCTTGCCACCAGTCCCCCTCCTCACTGAAAGCCATGTATTTCCAGTCATTACCTCAAAGGACATCTTGTTCGAGTTATTCTGGGATATGGGATTGTTCCAGCATCCCACAACATCTCAACTACTGTGCGTCAACCCACAACAACACAGAAATCACTCATCTGGAGGTAATGTTGCACTCACATGGAGAAAAAAGTCATTTGTTTTTTTTGTGCTTTTTTATATTCATCTTCAAAGACAGCAAGGGATGTCTCAAGTGTTTTCTCATGAAATGCTCTGTCATATCCGTGCTGCTGCTGCTTTCTGTCACTACTCTCTCCACCCTCATTAGAAGGCTATGGAGACCCAGACCGCTCTGATAACATGATTGGGACAATTTACCTGCTACGAAATGCTTCTGGCATTGGTTTGTGAAAATAAAGCAAGAAAAATCATCATCCATCAGATTATTGAGTAAAATCCACTCCCTCATGTAGAATGTCTCAATCCTCTTCGAGTTGGGGATGCTGAAACAAATATAACTCAACAGTATTGGTTATTTATTTGGGGCGGCATGGCTCAGTAGGTAGACAACATCTTGTAACTGGACGGGTACTGGTTGAATCCCTCCTGATGAGCTGGTTGGCACTGTACATGGCATCCTCCTCCATCAGCGTGTGAATGTGACTGTCAATTGGTGACAAAAGCTTTTATGATGCACACTGAGTTTTATACTACTTTTACCTTCTTTTTCTTTTTAAAGAAAAGAGCCCCCTGCTCACTGGAGAGGTGCAGAATCTGATGCAAACTGATTTATTGAGCTCAGCAAGCAGTACAGCAATATACCAAAGTTGGATGCCATTTCTCAACTATCTGGAAATCCCTTGAATTCTCTTTTTCATCCAGTAGAATGATTTCCCTCTTCAATCTCCTGTTGAAGGCTTTAGATCCAGATGTGTTTTGATTTATAGTTGTAATATATTCCAATTGTCACCTTTCAATTTTTTAAATTGAATAAATAGTCCTTGGGCGGCATGACAGGAGCAGAGGCCTTTGAAGCTGGAATGACACACCCAGGATAACTCTGCCTTACCTCGCTACACTTATCGAAATGTCCTCACTCAAGATAAGGAGTATCACAAAGCCGGTCAACTGCACGCAGGGTTTCCACCCTGTGACCACCTACATAAAAGAACCAAGGTTTGCTCCATCTGGCGGATCGCAGACACAGCTGCTGATGTTACCATGGAAGAACACTTGGAAATATGAGGAATATAATGTAATGTCAGTGTGCGCCAAGACAGCTGTTTGATATCAAATCACTCATTTTCCTCAAACTTTCTTTCACCTTGGCAAGTTGATGCCACTGTATCAAAACATTAGAAATGATGAATATGCATGAGCGGATTCTGAGTGGAGCTCATACTGCTATCAGTGCAGGTGCAGAAACTTTTCACACTTATTTCAGCTCAAGGCCTTCACTTGATAATAAAAGAATTCAATTCTTGTACTGGATTAAGCAAGATAAAAACATATGTGTAACACTTGTGAGTAAAATCAATTAAATAAATGACCAAATTAATTAATTTCATCATCATTTCATCATCATTTAGTCATCAGTGTCTGAACTGCCACTGAAGGGGGTAAAATATGGATACAGCGTAATGTGAACATGATCATCTTTTATATCATCAATATTTTTTTGTGTTATATAGCCCATTAAGTTTGTTTTGTTTTAATTTTAATCTTGAAAAAACAATCACTTTTGGTTTGTTCCTATGTTTCTTTGTCTTATCTATTGTCTTCTAAATCCCTGTTCGTTTTCTATCTGTGAAAGGTGCTATGTGAATACATTTTACTCACCTACAAATTTTAATTGCAGCAGCTGAGGTCATTAGGTTGATTCCCCTGGTGTTGCACCCTTCCCAGCCTCAGGCTCAGGTTAAATAGATAGTCCAATGACCCCGACCAGTCTGACCAGGACTCTGGGAGGAGCTGGAACTGAGGCTGTAAACTCACCGGCTGACACCTTCATAAGGGCTTAAAGATGTGAATAATTAAGGGCGTGACAAGAGAATAATGTCCATGGTAGGTATTTGTTTTTTTCTTCAGCTCAACCTCTTGCTCCTCCACAGCTTTCTCCAAAGTTCCCTCTTACATCCCTACAAATTGATTGACATTGAGCCAAAGTGTAGGCATCAAAATAGTAGCCAGATTGTGTCACTCAGGCTTTTACCCACTTCTTGTAAACAGTCTATGCAGTTAATATATTTCATTAAAATGATATAATGAAGTAGTAAGGGTGCTGCTACGTATTTTATTTGAAACATACAGAAAGGGCTGAGTTTTACAGAGACACACTGAAAATATAGTCTAGTGAAAAAGGTTATGTTGACACGATCACACTGTTCACACAGGACTTCTGAGAAACCCTGAGACTTCTTTTTTCATTATCATTTCAAATTTAAAGTTCTGCTGACTGTGTTCACTGCTGTTCAATATGTAAGATGAGTCAGATGGTTCCACCAAGCAGAGGAGAACATTCATGCAGGCGCCCAGACTTGAAAAGGCTCCTCCCAGTCACAAAACTGTCAGTCAACCATGCAGCGTCTCACACACGGAATAGAACAAAACAGAATGCTTCCATAATTACAGCACAAAGTTGTAAAATGAAATTTGCTGTGTCATTATTTACAGTTGTTTTTCTTGTAAAGATAAAACAAATTAGACTACCACGAGATCTCCTAAAGATCAGATTTAAAGTTGACCGCTTTAGGAATGGAGCAACTTTCAGTGATCTACGTGTGATGTAGTTGCAAGCGGATGATGAGAGTGAAGTCCAAATCTGGAGCGACACATTTTTGAAGGAATCCTCGTCTTCATTCAATCTATTGATGATGCATGAGCCTGAGGCAGAGCCATGGCCGCTCTGTTGGGACCCATGGGGGGCCGGCCAGGGCCCCTGCCTACCCACAATGAATCTCCCAGTTACCCAACAGTCACCATAAACAATCCAAACAGCCTACTTTTAGAGTAAACATACTCCCGGAACATGTATAGCTATTGAGGTGCGCACTGAAAGACGACAGAAACGCAGCTGCTGTGCCTGCCAATATTTGCTCAAGTTGCCTCTGATGACATCTGGGTGAGCAGGCGAGATTTGTATGGGCACAAGCTGCGAGTGAGTGTGAGTCATTGAGTGGTGCCGCGGAATGAAGTGAGCTCCTTTACAGGCTGCCATCTTGAATCAGTGCCATCTCTCCTCGAGAATACTGTGTGTGTGTGCGCGTGTGTGTGTGTGACAGAGAGAAAGAGAGAATGTGTGTGTGTGAGTGTCTCTAAATACACATAATCATCAAATCAACCATCAGAAATGCTCTGGCACATGGGAGGTTGAATTTGTCCACTGAGTATTGGCTCCGCCAGCTATGCCATAACTTGATGCCATAAATTAATCGATAGAGAGCTGCTCGCTCACTGAGGTTTCAGACCTGAATATAAGGGAAAGTATCTGAACTTTGCAAATGAAGAATACATAATAACAGTCATCATAATATAATGCATTGTTGTAGATTAAATAGTTTATGTTACTCGTTTTATACACTTCTGTGGGAGAGTGAGGCAGATTCCCACATGAGCTCTTGCCCCTTGGGCTGTCACTAGGGGTGAGAGTAGATTTAAATTCTTGCTGGTACTACAACCATCACTCAGTACAGTTCACTTATCCTCAGCTTAATGCCTCATTGGAAAACAAGTATTTTATTCCCTGTATGGATTGTAGAAATTAGGAACACGTTACATGTTTGCAAAATATTTATTTTATTGTTGAAGATTCAACATTTAACAAGCTTTGAGTCTACTATATAATAATATACATAACATCAAATATCATTTACAGAACACATAATGAGACAAACTGATAAATGTCTCCTAGAATGTGGAAAATCATGGACCCCCCCACCCCCCGATCAAAGTAAAAGACCTATAAGACCATGGGTGAATTGTGCAGCAACAAAAAACACTAACTGTCTTTCAAGAAGTAGTTGGACAAATTATTCAATGGCACATTTTAGTAGCTTATTTGCTGAGCGCAGGAAAAGGCCATGGGTGCTGGGAACTGTAAAAACAGGAGCTGAAAGATTAATGAGCACACTTGTTTTTCCAAGAATCACAAGAGTCGCGATGTTCAGATGCAACAAGAGGGCAACTGGACTGAAAAAGAACAGCATCACAGTGTGTCATCATTGTGTAATCCTTCAATAGGTGCACGAGTGAATGGGTTTATTCTCTGCAACACCTGATGTATCTGCAAGTAGAGAGGACTGAACCTCCTCTTCCACAAGTCATGTTTGACGGGATTAGTGGCGAACAAATCAGATATTTGATTAAGAATTCATTAAACCCAGAGTAACCTCTGATTTCTGAGCATATGGTTCACAGGAAATCTTCTATTAAATTCAGTTTCAACTCAATAATTCAATTTCATCAATATGGTGCCAATTCATATCAAACTGTTATCTGCAGGGACTTTAACAAAGAGCAGATCTAGACCACGCTCATTTGAACAGAGACCCCACAATACCACAAGAGCAACCACTCCGCAACAGAAAAAAACTCCCTTTAACAGAAGAAACCTGGGGCAGAACCGAGGCTCAGGGTGGGTGGAGCCATCTACTCCGCCTTGTTGAAAGAAATGACTGTATCACACAAGCATGTCGCTGCCATGAAGCCCTGCTCAGGTGCGCCAAGGGGAATCCCTGCCTAGCAGATAATTACCGCACTTAATACTACAAGAATGTCTCTTTATTTGGCAAAATATTCTATTGAGTCCAAGAAATTGTCTCCTGTTTTTACTGGTTCCTTCCAAATCCTGTCCATTCTTAATCCTGCCACAATTTAACTCAGACTCCCAAGGCGCAAAAGGATCCATCCAGTATTCCATGTGTCCCCGGTCACAACATTCCCATTTCGTTCCCTGTTTGCAGATGTTTGCTTTGTCGCAAGTTAAAGGGATAGTTCGGATTTCTTGACATGAAGTTGTATGAGATCCTCACCACCAGTGTCGTTCATCAGCAGTAACTTTTCCCCAACTGCGTCCCATGAAGGGTCTTCTTCCACCTCCATCCTCCTTCAGCTGATGGAAAGGTGCGCACAGTGATATGAATAATCGCGAGGTCGGACTTTTTTGCGGCCAAGAATTTGGGATGCAAATGGATTACTCTTTTGAACGCATGTTGTTTTTTGGAGCAAAACGCTTTATCCGTGTGACCCCAGCAACTAGACGAACTAGAACTACTTCCTGCAACACCCAAACCCGGCCAGAACTCTGCTCACGGGATGCAGTGGGGGAAAAGTCACTGCTGATGAACCACACTGATGGTCATGATCTCATCTTCATGCCAACAAATCTGAACTATCTGTTTAGGGCGAGTGTTAGAGCAATTGCGAGAGCAATAGATTAGATCTTTTTTTAAAAGCTCATGACTACGACGGAAAAAAAACTCAGACATCGAGAATAAAGTCATACATCTACAAAAATAAGTCATAAATTCACAAGAATAAAGTCAGAATTTTATCAGAATAAAGTAAATTTAACAAAAAAACAGAAGTAGTACTAAATGAAATAAGAAAAGGCGAGAGTGCAACAGTAAACGCGTTTGGTCGGTGACCAGAACAGTTTAATAAACGTTTAATGTGTAGATTATAGCAGTGTTTTCCTTTTTTGAGCCAAATCACCAGGCACACCACCAGCCGAAAATATTAAAAAATGAAACTCTGTAGCCTTTATTAACAATATAAAGTCTGTTCTGTCCAGTGACTAGACAGCACAGACACTCGACAATGGCACATTATTTGCAGATAATAATTCATTTGTATAAAAAATATGTTTTTTACACCAATTAGGTGAAATTGGATAATTGTGCCGTGGCACAGTGGTTGAAAAACACTGGACTATAGCATTACATGAACCTTACCTGTTAACTGTTCTATATCCATTCAGTATTCATTATGAGATTGGATGATTTATCTTTCAAAAACTTTATTGAACAATGTCAGTGTACAACACGCAAAATGAACATCAGGACCATGATGTATGGATCGTAATTTATAGGCTGAAAAAAATACTTTATAGGCTGCATTGATGCTGAAAACAGTAAATCTACGACTTTATTCTTGTAAATGCATGACTTTATTCTTGTAAATGCATGACTTTATTTGCACAAATTATTACTTTATTCTTGAAGTCCGTGAAAATAAAAATTCTTAATGTTGCCTTAATCTTCCGTTGTACAGACCATTGTAAGGGATTTTACAGTCTGTGCCATGAAGCATATCACTGCAACCAGGTGTGAAGTTACAGGTTTATTTCCAAGAATTGTGGTTAGGATGTGAGTCGTCTGAGGGTCAGAGGTGAATTCAGCGTCAAGCAGCAGGGGGGATCTGGAAGTGGCGTGAGTGGAGGCAGGGGAGGTCAAGTCCAGGGGAGGCTGAGAGGGGCATATCCTGTTTGAGTGGTGAGCAATGCCGGAGATCAAGATCAAGGGAGTTCCTGAAGCAGATGGGAGAAAGCAGGATAAGTGTCGGCCACTTAAAGAAAAACTCCAAGGTCCAAGGAGGTCAAGAAAAATCACACAAAGATGAGTAGCTGGACAAGTCTGTTACAGGGACTGCCCGATCTGACAAGGAGTGACCGCAGAGAGTGATCTCTATGCTGAGGTTGATGAGGTGAGAACCCGGTGTGTAAACTGCAGTAGGTGTGTCCACTGGACTAGCCTCCAGGAGAGAGAACGGGGTGGGGCAAGGGCAAAACATTAAGAGGACACAACCTGACTTCCCCAGCTCTGTTGTAGGCCTGTAGTACGATGCTGGATCTGATCTTAGCAAGGTCACTTTGGGGTTAAAGGGATAGTTGGGATTGTGGTTGTGGGAAATGGTTTACTCCTTTGAACGCATGTTGTTTTTTGGAGCAAAGTGCTTTATCCGTGTGACCCCAACAACTAGACGGAACTACTTTCTGCAACACTGAAACCGGGCCGGAACTCCACTCACAGGGCGCAGTGGGGGAAAAGTCACTGCTGATGAATGACACTGATGGTAAGGATCTCATACAACTTCATGTCAAAAAATCCAAACTATCCCTTTAGCTCAGATTTTTTATTCTCTCTCCAAAGTCCGTTTGGCTCTACTGACAACATATTTCTCATACACACACATTTATGAAAGATAAGAGAAGAGAAGATATTTTTTTATTATCCCAGCAGCATATTCATTCAAAAAAGTGCTGAAAAAGGACAATGTACAAAGAAGAGCAAAAAATAGAATGAAAAGGGACAAGAATTGCTGAAAGTTAGAAATAAATAAGTGTAAAATGAAGATAAGATAAGCCAAATACTATATATTTACAAATATAGTACATGGATGTTGTGTGAATATTAGTTCATTAGTTAATATTATTCCACTTTATGTTTTTCTCTCAGCATTCAATATATCTGGTGTTTTCATCCAGTTTGTTTCTGGCCTTTTTCTCATCTTGTTAGGCTTCCTTGTTCATGAAAAAGTTGGTTTTAATATTTTTGTTTTGGTGTGTGGGCCTTTTTTTGACAGCACAGTCTTAAGCATATCATAAGACCAATTCATGCTTCTTTTTTTCCAGGAAAGGAGCAAAAACAGACAAAGAGAGAAACGCTTAACTAAAAGCTCACAGGGTTGGGAAAGGAAGTGGCTGTCAGTTGGCTGTTGGCTGACAGTTGGTGAGCTCACACTGTGTTTATGATACCAGTTTAGGCATTTATTGGTTTATAGTCTTATATATTTACCGAATCGAAACTGACCCTCATAACAGCAAGGTTGTAATTTTTACCACAGAACTTTATAATTTTGTGAACTTTTTTATTTGGTTTATTTTGTTTAAATGTCCCTGTCAAAGTCAAAAAGCCTGTGGCGACCTTAACACAAGAGGATGGTTAATATCCTGGTATTTTCCTGTCAGCAGCTCTGATCTGTACCCAAGTCTGTGACTGTATGAATGGAGCAAACTCCGCCCCCTTTACACACACGGATTGTGAGTGGAAACCCTGGGTGCAGTAAGCAAGTCGATAACCGGCTTCATGGTACCGCTTATGAAGATTGCAGCTATCTGGATAATAGTGAATAACGAAGAGTCATCCTGTTACAATCCAGATTTGTAGGACTTGACTAGAGGATCACAGTCCTGAGTATATGTTGCCAACTCCTGAGTAAGAACAGTAGCTATTGGCTGTTCGAAACGTCGCTAAGGTCACTAGATGACATCATCACCTAATTTGCATAGCAGGCAATTTGCATGTAACAGTAATGAATGCTGTAGGAAAAGAATAATGTCATGGGAGAGACAAAAGATGAGTGAAAAACACCCTCAATAGGTATTTCTCTTGATTCTTGATTTTTTTTTTTCACTGCTAGATGTTTAGCTCATGTCACAGAGAGACACAGGTGTGACTGAGGCTTTGTGAGTCAAATGCAGTGGTTTTTTAAGCGTCCTTGGGTTTCATGAAAGGCGCTCATGGCAGCACCCGCCGATCATTGAGGACAGTAACTGCAGAATGATACATGCTTTCACAAGTCTCCAAAATGCCACAAAAGTCGTCAAATTCACCACAAAAAAGTAGCTTGATTTGTTTTGCTTTCGACAAAAAAAAGTCGCCAACAGGGTTTGAAAAGTCACTAGATTTAGAGAGAAAGTCGCCAAGTTGGCAACCTTGTCATGTGTCAATAACTTGTTTAAAGTCCAGCATCAGCTACCACCTGTAAGACTATTCCATTGAGGGAAAAAGCCTCTGTGTGTGTGTGTGTGTGTGTGTGTGTGTGTGTGTGTGTGTGTGTGAGTGTGTGTGTGTGAGTGTGTGTTGTTGTTGTTGTTTTACATACACTGGGCTGCCTAAACGCTCCAGATGGTAGGTCAAACCCAGAGAGCTGATGGATTGCCGCGCTCCACTGACCCCAACATGGTATTGCCATCGTTGACGAGCATCCTCCTTCCTCCATGAATATTCATGAGGAGACGGAGAAGAAGAAGAAGCTTGCTGGCCTGGGCTCATTAGAATATTCATACCGCCAAGGGTTCATGAGAATGGCGTGCCGGCCTCATGACTATTCATGAGGGAACCCAATGGTTAAGAAGGGACCGTTTTTTTTTTTCTCTCCTTTTTTGTGTGTGTGTGTAATGGTGGAAGCCCCCTCCGATGATCAGCAACTCTAATAATGAGTGCCTCATTCATACATGTACAGTGAACAAGCTGCCATTTTTGTTGCCTGATTAAGCCTGATGCCTGTTTCTAGGTCAGGCAGAGGCATTCCAGAAGCATCAGAGCATCAAGAATTGGGCCAAAGACTGAAGGAAGCACACCGTACATTATTTAACAGCGACTTTGACCCCGCAAATAAACTCTAAAAAAATAAATTTTTGAAAATATTTTGTGAAAAGTAGGGCAGATAGGGTTTTGAGGTTGCTCATCTTGGAAATCCCCCATTAGGTACTGGAAATGTTTGTTTTGAATAATTGACAGTGATTTTTTTTTAAAGAATTCAGGCCACGTGTGTCTCCAGGCTTCCCTCTGAGAAGCTGTTGCTGCTGCAGGAGGTGGCAAGCTGGGACTTGTGTCAGAATAAAGGGTTAAACTCTGTCTCTTTCAGGGTGCTGCTGCTGTGGGCTCGCAGAGGTTTCATACTTGTGAGGCACATATATTGTCTCTCATTAGTTCTGCAGATTTGGGCCCTCGGGGCACTTCTGTGCACATGTGTTGGGAGTGCGGTTCCCACTGTGCCACAGCTCTGATTGAGTCCATGATTGCCGCTGCATTAAGAGGGCTGCAATTCCCGTGTCAAGCTCAGCCTGATGAATTGGTGGCGCTGGAAGGGGAGGAGGGGCTTGGCACACACTGATTTGTTGTTTTTGTGCCCAAAGCTTTGCAGATAGCCGACAGCTAGCACGACCGAAAGACAGTTGTAAAATGGTTTCAGCAGCACTTGATGGTGGGCAGGGCCATGTCAGAGAATGCCTTATTAAATATTATAATTCACTAGTATGTGACAAGTCATAATCATTAGATAAACATTCCATAACGTATTTGAAGCTTTAAAGAGCTTCAATCCAGAGGTTTAGGTAATCATCAGATGAGCAGGACAGAATTGTTTAGCTTAATTGCTTGCAAAAATGTTTTTTTTCCATAATTGGTTCATGACAAACATCTTTTTTAGTATCATTAAGAAACAATTTTTGACAAATACTTGATTTTGAAAAAAAAAACCCACTATTGCTTGCAAGGATTGAGATATAGTGAAGGTGTGCGTTCATTAAAAGTCCAGAAAAACTGGTCACACGGAAATTGTAGTTCATTCCTGCATTATTTTCTATTCTGAAAATAGATCCTTAATTATCACGCATCTGTTTTTTGACTGGAGCTTTCTTTTGCCTTGTTCACTAGTGATTAAGTGCCTTTCCTGATACAACGGGAGACAAGACATTATTTTCCAGATGGCCACTCTCAAGGTTAAAGAGCAAAAAAAGAATTGCACAAATCAGGGCTACGAGTTCTTCTCATAAATAGAAAAAAAATCAGAGAGGAAAATCGCCTGGAGATTTTAGACCTCTGCCAAGGACGAGACAAAACTACAGCAGGTTTTGTTGATGCAGATAAAAATACCAGCAGTTGCAGGTAAAAACATCACCTCCTTATGTGTTAAGATTATGTGCGGAGGAATGAGGCCAAGAATAAAGAAAATAACTACATTCAGTATCAAATAACTTGAAGTGGCTTCATTATTCCTAATAACTATTTCAAATGCAATCTTTAAACTAAAACCTGATCTAATTAATCTTTCAGGAATTTGTAACGATTTCTTCAAGATAAATACTAGTAATTTATTCTCATAATATCTCATTCTCCCTCCCTCTTAGCCTCCTGAGTGTCGTGGTGTGTGTTGTTCTCCTTGAATTACATCCAACCATTAGAGATTCATAAGAAGTGAGTATCAGTTCTATTCAGATCCTTTATTCAATTTTCATCAGGTGAGGGAATAGTAGAATAGGTGTGCTTGGATTTTGAATTAACTCTTTTTTATATCTCTGGACAGCAGAAACAGCATATACTGTGAAATCAGTTATACAAAGCAATGATGCCAGTAGTTGTATATGACTGATATCTGCTTTCTGGCGTGTGTTGTGGTAAACTTGCCAGAATTTTGGTCACAATTGGAAAACAAACAACCAATGGGAAGCATTTTGGTTGAATAAAATCTTCACTCTGACAATGCTCATCCACTTTCTCAAGTTTCATGCCACAGCAGATGATACTGATGAATGTCCGTAGGAACAGATCAGTTTATGACAGGTTCTAACAGGTGGAGCAGCGCAGAAAGTCCACAGCCATTAGAAAACACTCCCCAGTTGGGACAAGTTATAGTTTCCTCATTTTCTCGTTTTCTGTGAGACATTAGCTCGGTTAACCTCTTTATAAGATTCCTTTAGCATTTATAGCCTTTAATGAAGCAGAAAAATTATTATGTAAAACTGTTTCTGCCGCTCATTTGTTGTAATACAGAGCCATCAATCATCTTTTACAGCAACAGGGCTTTTCCCCCAGGCTCATTCTGTATTAGGGGTTGAGGAGTAAGGAATTGAACATGTCAGCTTCGAGCAACATTTTAATTTTACAGCATGTCGAAGAAATCCCAGAGGGCCGATAAAGTGTGGCTGCTGACACTCCTGGAGAAAGACAACGTGGAGATGCAAAGTGCATATTTTGATAAGTTCAGTGGAACATTCCAGTCATTCAAAGCGATAAACTTATCAGAACAAGCGGCGGCAGCAGCGATACCCCTCGAAACCCTCTTCTGCTTCTTCTTGTATGCCTGCAGCAGCTCACCTTGTCTCAGTGAGGCCTGAAGGTGATGGTGCTGTCTCTCAGGGATCACACAGGGCCAAAGGTGCGTTTGTGTTGCTCACTGCACTGCAGAAAGTGGATGGAAAAATACATTATTATCAGCAAACTTGTCAGCTCTATAAAGCTAGCATCGCCGTGAAGGACTAAGTCTTCCGAGCTTTAGAGAAATGACAAAAAATAATGAAGGAATGTACTGGGATAGGTTTTAAAACACTGAGTTGGGGAACTCAGATACTGAAATCAGTATCAAGTTTCATGGTTTGGGGGTAAATAGCCTCATTATTAGATTTGTTTATCATTTTAGTGAAGCAGGAGTTTTAGTTTCATTGTGTTTTTTTAGAAATAGAGAATTGAAACCCAATATATCTTTTGCTTTGTGTGTCATTTTTATGTCATTTGTATGTTTCATAGTGAATGAGTGATATCATGACCCAGTCTTTGCACAGAGTCTAGAAAATAGTCAGAAAAATGCCAAGAAAAAAAAGTTGCTTTTGACTTTATAAACTTTTTCCCTCAAACCTTTATGATGATTATGTTTACTTTTCTCTGGCATTCCCTGTAATTTAAAGTCTGATTTATTACTATTAAACAAGGATATAAATATTTTTCCCATTAGATTTCTGGGGATTGTTTTTGTCTATTTTATTGGAAAATCTTTGAAAACTAACATTATATCATTGCATGACTGTTCACAGGAACAGCGTCCTTCCAATTTGTTTCTTATATTTCTCTTCAAGTATTTCTTTAGATTAAAAGATATATGAGCATTAATTTTCTATGGGAAATACACTCACATAATCACTCTGTAAAATTCTGTTTCCACGAAACTATAGTAAGATTATGATCTAATAAAACAGTGATCAAAGTTTAATTATCCTGTCTGTTTTATTTGTGAAGATAGTGTCTCGTAGACTTTGGGAAGATATTGTCATTCTTTATAATTTGTATCATGTGAAACAATTTGTCACTGTCCTTCACCTTTTTTCTGCTGCTCCTGTAGGCAGAGGGTCACAAAAGTAGGGTAGTGGGAACAGTTTGAGCACCAATGTTCCAACTGCTGCCATTGCCAGGAAATTTGCTGGTCTGGAGTTTAGTTGGACGTCTTTGCAAAGCAGTGTATTGTGCACAAATAATGGAATAACTATTTTGTTAGTGTTGGTGTTGTCTACACCGGACACTGGCAACCAGGAGGCAAACCAAAGTTTCCCAATGAGTGTTGGCAGGCAGCTGACAAGCTTCCCCACCTCTGTGTCACTGTGAGAATAAACAGTAAGGTAGGTCTATGGTAGGTCTCAAGATAAGGTTATGGTTTGAAGGCACCATTGACAACGCCCAGGATGCACCTGCAGTTTGAGAATCAGTTGGTCACCTAGTCTGAGTTGGGGGAGGTGAGCAAGCAGAATTTGCCACCACCGCTGCCGTCGTGATCTCCTGCCTTGATACAATTTCCATAGAGGCCAATAGTGGCTTCATGGAACTTGAAGGCATTTCTTGATGCACATTGCAATGCTTCTTTCAATCGATCAGTCAATTAATCATTTTTAATGTCATAGTCAGAATGCAGATATGATAGTGAGGTATCAGTTGAACATCTTCTACTGGAAACTTATCAAAAATGTGTAAAATCTGAAAAAGACTAAGAAAATGCTGTATACTATTTTTCATGGGAAAACAGTCACTAAGCATAATTTCCTGGTTCTCCACTATTGAGACTGGGACCTCCTAAACTGGGAGAGGGCCAAAATGCAGGCACCAGGTCTTTAAGTCCCTGGCAGCTGGGTGTTGTAAGTCGACTAGAGCTTTAGACAGGCTGCTCGGACACTATTAGGAGGGCTCATCTCAGATGAAGAATTTCAGGTCAGCGAGCTTTCCTTTCCAATTGAGATGATGTGTGCATGAGTGGTTTAATCTTCATACAGGCTCAACTGATGTTCTCCAAGCAGTCCCGTGGTGGATAACATAGTTGTGGTAAAGGTTGTAATGTCCATGTAGGCCCCAAATGGATGCAGGTACCAACAAGAGTTAACTTGCTGTCTAGAAGTTACCCAGAAAATCAGTACGTGACCTCCACTGCCATGGTCAATGGCAACAATCCACTATGATAGCCACTTTCAGTAACTGTCTATAGGTGAACAACTCAAAGGTGGTAGCACAGAACATCAGATCCTGAAAGTTCAATTTAAACATAGCTGTGGTGATGTCCTTGAATGGCATGGCTCAGCAGGTAAAGTGTAACTTTTATCTGAATGTTACCAGTTACCAATCAAGAGTCAAAATGTCCTTGAACTGCTAAATGCTCCAGATAAGCTGGATGGCAAGTTGAGAGCCCTGATATTACTGTACCAGGTATAGCTGTATCAATGTACTCATCCTTTCTCATCATCTGTGTCGTTACTCCACAAAAACAGGTTTTACCTTCCATGCTGAGTAGAGAGTTCGATGCATCCTTATACTTTGGAATCAGGAACCAACCTGCCCTTCAATACACTTTGGGTATTGTCTTCTTCAGCCATATCGTTCTCATGAGCGTCCAGAGAAACCTCAAGATGCCTGGCATATGTTTGTAGACCTTGTACACAACTCCATTTTTCCCAGTGGGGTGATACTGTTCTCACGGGATGGACTGCATTTTTCACCTCTGTCCATGTCAGAGGGACAATTTCAATGGTATATTGAGGGGAAGTGATTGCTGGAATGTCTAATGGGATGGCCAGACTTGATACATTCTTACCCTTGCAAAGTACGATGCAACCACCTACAGATGGCTCGCAGCTTGGTCTTTCCACACCTTTAAACACCAATATGCAAAGGCAAACCAAATCAGGATGCTGAAAGTCAAGAGCTATCCTCTATTAACCTGGTTGGAAGGAAAAATTACAACAACAACAACAACAACAACAACAACGACAACAGAAGAGATTGATTCCTTTTGAGGATGCCATTTTTTAGACGTGAGGAAATTACAGTAATGGAATCTGATGGGGGAAGATTGGGAACTTCGAAAAGCCTTCAGCTGGCATAAACCTGTGTGGGTTTTTTAAATATTACAAAAACCTTGAGTTTTTCCCCAAGAGCATAATTTGAATGCCCTGATTTTACATACAATTGAGTTGGAGTGGTTCCAATATTCAATAGGAATTCCTTCAGGTCAAAGATTTTCCATTGGCCTTGCCCCCCAAAAACCATTGTGCCCTTAAAAACCACTCCAGTCATCATGAGTTCAGGTATTCAAGACAGTACTGCTGGTTTCTGTGCCCGATTTCACTTTTGAAATGGCTACAATACACATATTTTACAAATATACTAGGACTGCACAATTTACATATTTTTACATACAAGTAACTACAAGTGGAGGTGCCGGGGTATCAAGAATCCCATTATTTTGAAATCTGTAATTCTTAACACAAATATCCAAATTTACAAATCTTATACATGTGTATATATATATATATATATATATATATATATATATATATATATATGTATATACCTTTTTTTCTTTTTTTTTTCTTTGTTTAATAGGCATTATCTTAATGTTACTAAATGAAATAACATAATTTCAAATTAATAAATGGATAATACTGACTAACATGATAGTAAACATTTCTATATGATTTAGGGTCTCTCCATAGCATCTAATTACACCCAAACTTCCACCATGTTAGCCATTTGGTGGTAATGATAACAACAAGACTGGTTTATTTTCGTCTAGCACCTTCACTCATGTAGTCCAGAAAACCAGAGCACAAGCAAAAATATTGGTGTGGTGCTGATTACTGCTGCACTTTTAGCATCTGTGCGTGTCTTATGTAAAGTTTGAGAAAAACCACAATGAATGTCTTTATGCTTTTGCAAACAAATCAGAGTACTTAGGAATGCTTTCTATTGAAAAGGATACCTGGAAATACTATGCGTTTTTCTCTAAAATTCAAGGACAAGGCTCGGTCTGAATTTAAGTTGCTTCCCAAAGTTATTTGACAATTCAATACATTTGTTTTTTATCTTGTTAGAAGCACATCTGTCATTTGGATTTACTCCAATTGTAGAAATTGCACAAGTCTTCAGGCAGCTAACCTGATGCTTAGGAATGCAACAAAAGGCATGATTACATAAGATGTGGTTCGAACCTTGTCTGCAGAGAGCATGCTCTGATTTGACGAGGGGAATTACAAGTTTCCTCACCCTCCCTATAGGCAACAGGTACTTCACCACGCCACATACTGTACAGTGCAGGTATGATTGATGATTCATGACCTTCCCAGTCCTGAAACAAATTAGATCTGCAACTCATTTACCATAAATTAGGAGAAAGGGAACATTTGGTCTTGCTCATGTCACTCAAACCTCCTCACGTTTTCAAAACACATAAGTGTTTGAGCATCATAATAACACGCATTTCAAGTAAGCAGGGTGATATTTAATGGGTGAAACTGTTGGCAAAGGCCAAAACAAGAAGAATGTGACACTGAAATGTAATAATTTCTTCCAAGGTGATGCAGATGGAGCATGCTGGAGCATAAAAAGTGCCTACCAAAAGATTTTATTCAAGGTTTGTGTGTGTAATAACGTGCAAATGTCGTATCACCCACAAAAAAAAATGTGCAAGCCCAATCTAATACCTTAGGAAATGCAAAATAACATGCACAAAATAATATTCAATATTGCACAGCTGCCCGTGTAAATTGGCCGGAAAACAATACTGATATTTATAGTAGCGTTTGTGCTTTATTTATGTCTACTGGTCGGGGTTTGTGCTTCTCCCCGTCCACACTTACTCTTGCACAATTGTAGATTTTTACCGTTTATTTGTACTTTTTCTCGGCAGATGAGGTGCAATGTTCCAGCAGCTCTTAGAGCGCATTCCAGAAGAGAGTCTGCTGTCTTTACTTTGATAGTCTGGATGTATCCTGTGAAGATACATCCAAATAGGTTAATCTGGCTCATGCAGTGTAATTTGCAAAGACAGAAAATAATTGCCGTGATTATGTTTGTGTGTGTGTGTGTTTACCACGTTTGACAGGCAAGAGCAAACAGCACAGCTTTACGTACAAATAGCTGTGGCAATTGCAGCGAGAGAAAAACAAAGCTTTCTCAGTGCATATTCAACTTAATGTTGCCATGTGAAAATATTTAAATCAATTAAATTTAGCCATTGAATGTTATGTTGTGTTATATGCTCCTGCTCAAATTTAGATACATCCCATGTAGCATTTCTTCTCGTTATATTCAATAACTCAACAACCCCGTCAGTTCTATGGTATCAAATCTTATTTTGCACTTACAGTCTCAATAGAAAATCCTTATTTACACACCACATATGAGAGCATATTGTACATTTTCCTTTTTGGTGAATAAAATGTAAATATGTGTATTCGAGAAAAAAAATCCGGTTAACAGAAATGAATAAAGAAATAAATTCCCATTCAAAATCCCATGCATGGCTTTTTTCACCACATGCAATAATAACTGTGGTCCAAAGATAAGAACCGGTGTCATTTCATTTTATTCACTGGTTACAAAGTCTCAGAGAGGAAGATATAATTTCTCTGAAGAGGAAGTATTTAAAAAATCACCTACGAGTCTTGGACCGATCATGCCACAATACTCATAACTGCCCAATCACAGCAGTTAAAGTAAACCAGGGCGATATTTTGTAAGCCGATGCACAGCTGAACAAAGACCAACAGAATTCTGAATGGGAGGTTGAGAAAAATAAACCACAGTGAGATGGAAAATAAGAAATAAACTATAGCAGAGAGAAAATAGCTTTAAATTACACCAAAAAGCAAAAGGAAAAATATTTTCAACCATTTGCTTTTATGCTTACACAGTCTATGTATATTTCAACAGAATGACAAGTAATGACACTCTGGTTTTGGTGCTTCCCACAGCAGGCAGAGTTGGTATCAAGTGAGTGATGAAAATGTCTGTCCATTTAGGGAGGATTTAATAGATTTTTAATTGATTTTGCTGTCATCGAGATTAATCTGTTGTTGAAATGTGACTCTACAGCCAGACCACCCTCATCTTTATTTGACACTTGATGTGTCAAAAGGGCCAGATTGTGTGAGTTCTAAGGGTTTATTTCATCAGAAAGATTTTGTTATATTGGAACAAATGACTACTTTGTGAATTACGACAATATCTTTATTTGTGATATTAGAATTTCATAGGCCCTCTCTGGAGGACTAGAGGACCTGTGCAGAAAGGTAAGACTTAAATTCAAAATGAGGGTACAGTAATTAACATTAGTTGATAACATGATAAGCATGAACTGACAGCTAATTAACTGTTTAAGATACAAAATAAACATTTAGAATATAATGGAATAGAACAAAATAGTGTTCACTATCCCACAATGGGGAAATTGCAGTGTCCCAACAGCATATACATACAGAAAGAAAGCAGTAAATAAATAGAAAGAAAAGGAAAAAATGTGTTAAAATTATACTTTGCAAAGGTTGCTCATATTAATAAAGGAGGTTAATCATTTAATGTTCAATGTCGTGATAAGCATTACAAAAGTTCGAAACTTAACTAGGACTTTAGTTTATACATGTTAAATGTGATAAAGCCATAAATAGCAGTCATTAAACACAATTACTAACAACTAATTGAGACTTTTTGAGGAATTTGGTATCGGTGTGTTTATTGCTTGTATTATGGGCTTTCCTCAAAGCAATAATTCCAAGAAAATAAGCATTTTTACTTTAATTTTAGTTACTTTTTACCCTTCAAAATCTGAAACAACACATTTTTTCAGCATTGATTAAGCATGTCTGACAGAAAACTCCTTGTTCAGTCTTTGATGTGGAGAGTAAGTAAAATAATCCTTGATTTAAAGGTAAGGTAAACAGGAGGTTGAAGGTGTAGCAGGAGGTTGTTAGTATTTATCTATTTATTAAGTATGAATGTGAGAATGGGAGGGTGTATTAGGGGGGGGGGGGTTCAACAGGTTCTCCACTGCCCTCAGGAAAAGCTTTTCACTTTATTGGTCCAGTTCCACATGATTCTGAGTATGCTAGAGGGGAGGGTGGTGAACGGGTGGGGTGCGATGAGGTATACTGGTGTTGAGGATGACAGTGGAAGAGGTGAGGTTGCCACCATCATCATCCAATTTGATATATTCCTCTCATTCCTTCTTTCATCTCTTTTTATTTACTTTAGCATCATGATTATTTGAGGTTTGATAGTTGATATGCTTTTGAATGAACCGTACAGGGAAAAAACCCTTGACACCAACCATCTGCTCTCAATTATTACCACGGGGACATTTTGTGGACTGTTAGGGACTTTTGTGGATTTGGGTTTGTTTGAGACATTAAGAAAAGAACCGCTGTTGGAGGATCTGAGTTCACTCGATGTTCTCAATCTCATTGTCTCACTCGATTCGGTAAATCTGCTCTGCTTTCTTCTTCAAAGTCGTTACTTGTTCACGAACATCACATCCATAGACCCCTTTTGTCTGCTATTCACACTCCCCCTTCTGGCTGTTTGCTATTTTACAACTTTCATCATGTCTCTTTTACATCATTTTAAATATAAATGTTTGTTTTCATGCATTTACAACACCATGAACATCTGTTCATGTTTCTTTCTTAATTTGTTGTGCTTTGAAAATATACATTTCTTGATATATCAACTTTTAGAGTGTTTTCTTTTTGTTATGATTTTTTCCATCAATGATTTCTTTTTTTGTCATGTTTAGCCAGATATGCACCCAACCACATGATAAGGTCTCTTTAGGGTTGAAATCAATCTTAATGCTGGGAGCAATTATGCAACATAATTGTGTAAAAATGCACTAAAGTGCATTAAAACTGCAACAATGTATTAGGGCCATCAAATTGATTGATGAAATTGATTTATGATTTCATATTTGAAGCATTGAGATTTGCCAAGGTTTCCATTATACATTTCCACTATACATCCAGCAGTTAAATCTTTGTAATGAAAAGACCCTGAAGGTTGGAAACAAAGGGCTTTTAATTTGAAAATGCATATAGGAAGTCCCCCCCCCCCAATTCCAGATGTGCTTTTCCTCTGATGTCGACTTGGATTCCTGCTGTGTTTGTGTGTGTGTGCGTTTGTGCGTGTGTGTGGCTGACCTACTTCTCTTCCTGTCACTCCACCTGCACGCCTTCCTCTGATTAGCATCATCATCAGCCACTATCATCAGCCACAGTTTAGGTACCTGTCTCATCCTACCAAACTTCTTCTGTGCAGCTTGTTTTGCTTCCTTGCCTGCCTGTTTGTCTTGTCTAGTTGCCCGTCTGCTCTTTTGTTTTCAGAATCCATTCCATCCTCATTCCCTTGCACCTGTGAAAACTAACTGCTAACCCACTCTGGTTCTCCCTCATCACGGATCCCCTGGCTGCACCCCTCTGGCTCACTCATAACCCTAAGAGATCAAGTACACTTTCACATTGGATATCTCTGGTTATAAGTTTAAAATTATCTTAGTTTTGAATTATCTTAACTCATTGTTTTTAATTCTCCTTTTCTATTGCTTTTCTGCAAAGTGACTTTGAGTATCTTTAAAAGCGCTATACAAATTAAATGTATTATTATTATTATTATCATTATTATTATTATTATTATTATTATTATTATTATTATTATTATTATTACCCATGGACTATTCATAAAACAGACTCCTCCCCATTTGCTTTATTGAAAATTCCCTGGTTAGTATCATAGTAACATGGAAAACATTTTATCTGCGCAATGTGGTTTATAGCATGGATAAAATAGATAAATGGTAAATGTACATATATATACCTGAAAGGTCCTCAGTGCATACTACATACCTCAATACTTATAGGGGTGACCCGATACAACTTTTTCACCTCCATACGATACTGATATTGCAGCCTTGAATATAGGCAAATACCGATATAAATCAGAAACGATATAGCATGAATCATACATACTTTTATTACTTATTTCGTAGTATGGAATGTTAGAAAAGGCTTGATCAAGTTATATTACTCAAACAGAGAACAATAGTCAGCAACAGTGGCAATGAGAAAAACTGACCCATTTATTATTTACCAATGGCTTACATACATTTTAATTTCAAACATAAGTAGAAGTGCTGGGGCGGAGTCTGGAATGGACTGCTTGTATCGGAGATTTTTAGATGCAGGCCGATACACCTTTTTTTTCTTTTTCTTACTTCTTCTTGTATACTTTAGATACTACATGGCCTCATTCACCCATTTACACTCACCACTGTCATGTCGGAGGCTCCATGCAAGGTGCCAAACTGCACACCAGGAGCAGTTAGGGGTTCAGT
>CAESWR010000093.1:241528-255131 GCA_903171835.1 Mullus surmuletus | reverse complement strand
CCCCCCCCCCCCCCCCTTGACGTTAGAAATGCGTGCTCTACCGATGGCTCTAATGCATTTCAAATCAAGCATTTCCTCAATTTACAACACTTACAGCCAATCACTAGGGGCGAAGGAGACTGTATGAATCCCCACTGATGGCATATTTATTTTTGATTAATGTTAAAGTATTCATTCACGTGGAAGTGAAATATAAAGATACTGTTCATAAGCTCACGCATTCAGGTATTCTTTATTCACATTTATGCTTAGGTTAGCGTTATTGACATCACTAAATAAAAAGAAGACACACTCACCAGAGATTCCAGGAATCATTGATTGTTGATGTTAGATAGATTCATACAAGCTGGGGACAAGCAAAAGGACGTACTATTACTGCCTCTAATGTCTTAAAGAAACTTGCTTCTGATTCTCTCACAAATGGGCGGCGCAAGATTCTTCTATATTTTGAAGATTTGCAAAACCATCAGTTTGACAATGATGATGACGATGATGACGATGATGACGACGATGATGACGATGATGACGATGATGATGATGATGATGATGATGATGATGATGCAGCATGGCTCTTGTCACTGGAGCGTTACCGGTTTGATCCCCTGGCCTGGCAAGCTCATGTCAAAGTGTCCTTGAGCAAGGCACTGAACTCCTATATGCTCTATCAGTGTTTGAATAGGTAAAATGAGCTCATGTATAATGTAAAGGCCTTCAAGTATCATACAGGTAGAAAAAGTTCATATACCGTTTATCACTAATATTAGCGTGCCAAGGCCTAGATTCAGTCATGCCAAGTGAAAACAACAACTATTGTCGACAGTAAACCAACATAATGAGCAACATTAATCAACATTCTTTTACCTTTATGAAAATGCCTAGACCAGATGTGCATGAGTGGAGATATAGTCAAAAGTGACATCCTCTTTTCTCACTGCTGTGATCCAGGCAATCTGATGCATCATCTCCATTTGCTGTACATGGCCTCTTTTTAAAGTGGGAAACCTAAAAAAATCTGACTTTGTGGTCAAGCTTTCTACCATTTGTCACGTGACTTATTCTTGTAGCCTTTCACGCAACCCCAGTGTTCCAATTTTCACCGAAGGAAATGCCTCTTGTAACGATCAGGCTCAGCGGTTAAGTTGTTTACAACTGGAAAACTACAAATAAAATTGTGAACTTGTTTCACTGATCGAATACATCTTTATGCTTGATTCTGTACAACTAAAGGCAGCGAACCCTTCAAGGCTTGTAATAACATTGGAAAAAAAATAAAAATATGTAAAAACATGTCTCTCTGGTTTGTCATTGCTCTCAGGCTGGGTCATGAAAAGATTGTTGACTTTTTAATGTCTGAGAAATTGTGAGAACATAGGAACTTTGTGTCTTAGGTAAATCGGAAACAGTTGATGGTTGGTTTTGGAGGGCGGTGTATGATTAGCAAGAAAACGATTTGTATTCATGATAACTTCAATGCTCTGTCTTTTTTGTGTGATTTCATTTTGGCCCCTTTGGCTGGTGTTAATTGTTGTGTCAGAGCACTTATTCCGTAATAGCCTCGGCAGCTATGCTTGCTGGTCGCTTTGCCACTCTGCTGGTAGTTTTTTGCATAAATACCCTCAGCGAGTGACTCGATGAAGACTTGGTGTGAGTGTTTTGTAATCAGGTTTTGGTTCGGCAGGTAATGGGGGGGGGGGGGCTTTCACACCAATTTTATTTTGGCAGTGTCTGGTTATGAATATTTGCTTCTAGACTGGGCGTGACGCTTTCTTAAATTGCTTTCCCTTGGAAGTGGTGGTCATGAACTGTAGCTCCTGGGTGAGTTTAGACTTCCCAACATCCTGCCTTCCCTGTCCTCGTGAACTTCGTGCTCTTCTTGAGAAGAAGAACCAAAGCAACAGCTTTCTGATAGGAGAGGGATGGATGAAATGTGCATCCTATTACAGCCACCCATTTTATTTACTTAGCAACTAGTGAACAGTGCGCATTGCTCTGCTCTGCTCCACTCTCTTTGTTGTAGTTAAAATGGCTCTATGTAGGAGCTTGCTTTTGACATTGTCTTTGCTGTTTGTGGCACCAGACTTAGAAAAGTACAGTCGGTGTAGCATAGTTGTCTTTGCAGCTGTGATTGATTTGATTAAAATTGAACAATTCAAAATGACTGCTCTGTTGAGCTTGAAAGTCCTGAGCTTTTTATGCTGAGCCTGCATTTTGTTATGGATTTTACAAATACACTGGTAGGTTGACCCATCATATGGCACTATTTAAAAAAAAAAATATGACTGATTATTTTGTCACATTTTTCACATCAAACAAAGTTAACTCAAGTTGATGTTTGTCTGCTGAAAAAAAAGTAATTCCATATTTACTAAAATAATGCCAAATCTGAGCTGAACCCATGAGCATTGATGCGCATACTATGTGAGGGTGTTGAACTTAAAAACCCCGTCTCCTTCATGATTTTTCTTCTTCTAAATCTCTTGCAGCTCTCTGGGTCTGTCTTGCAGAGGATCCTCTGGTGCCATTATTGCTCACCTGAGTGAAACCACATAATGCATTCCTTGCTGTATTTCTATACTTTTCAAGTTGACAAACAGCCTTTTTGAAAAAAAAAAAGTTTCTTTGTGTGTCTTCGTTGTCAGTCCATTACTTTGTGCCATGTCATGGTGGAGATGTCCCCGAGCACATTGCAGCACCTCTGAAGCCACTAAAACATCTTAACAAGCACATATAAAACACTTTCTCAACACAAACCGGGGAAGTAAATGATTGGTGCTACCTCCAGGATATATTTTGGTCTCAGAATGACATTTAAGGCCAATTAGAGAAGAGCTGGCACCTCACTGACCACATTTTTTGAGACTGTTTCTGCCACAGTATCCCTGCACTCAAGTTTATCTGAATGCTTTCTTATTCATTTAAACAGTAAAAGATATTTCCCATCAATTACCTGGATTCTCTTGTTGTGCCATTGAAAATAATGTATTTTCTCTGTACATTTACTGATGCGCAAGTGGCGCTTTAGATCAGTAAGCGCGCATAGGCAGGTGTGACATCCAGCTGCAGGGGGCTCCTTCCTGTCCATTCTGGTGTGTCACTTGAAGGGAAGCAGCCGATAGTGACCTGACCCACACAATAGCTGAGACTTTTCCAGCAGGTATAAAAATAGACCATCGCCTTGCCGGCTTCCTGTGCGATCTCAAACAATGCCTGTACGTTTTTATGTCCGTGGCTGAAACAAAGTTCGTAAACACCAAGCGGATCAGGTTACGGGAGATGAGGCCAGACTCTGTACCGTCCATCTGGTCACTTGGGGGCTGATGTCACTTCCTAGCAGATCGATTGCCTCCTGCATGGCGCTACTGAGGCCTCACAGGAAGTGGACTGCTAATGCTAAATCAAGCATTACCTGACTCAAACTGCCTGATATTTTCTGGCGTGATCAGGAATTCAGTGCCTTTCCTAAGTCACCCTCTGATCACTCTCCTATTCCATGGCCACTCTTCACAACTGAACACTACATTGGATGCTCTGCAAAGGCCACATCTGGTTCGTGGATTGATTGAATAAAAGTTGAATGAATGAGGATTGCTGCAGAATATTCATCTCTAAAGTGTATCTCACACTTGCAAGCTACTTTGTTTGGGCCCGATTGAACCAAGAAACATAGTCTTCTTCCTTCCCTCCATTATAATGGCAGAGGAAACACTGCATTGTTAAAAAATGAACAGAACAAGAATGTTGAGTTATGAATCTGCAAAGTCACCACACAAACATTAACACAAGTGACAAAGAAGCAGGCCCTACAAGCAGATTTTAACATCTGAGTGGACCTCATTGAAACAACAGCCTGATATCATCTTGGTTCTAATTTTCGACCGGTGTCTGCTGGAGGGCAACAAAAGCCTCAGTCATAATGGATTTGATAACCTAGCAATTCAGACTGTGTACGAAAGTACGTGTACATTGGTTAAGTATTCCAAAAATAATCCAGGATTTTTTTAATCGAGTACTTAAATTGAGTAATTTAGTGAATTAAGTTACAAATTATACTGTAGAGCATGTATTCAATAATCTGTGTTTGGGTACATTTTAAAAGAAACCCTCCCAACAGTTCCCACTGAGAGCAAAGTTAAATCGGAGTCCGTTTTCTTGTTTGCGTGCACAAACTTTGCCACTGAAACTGATTCTGGTTCTGATGTAGGAGACAAAGGAACGGTCAAACACAACCAAGACCTGACCGAGGGCTGTATGTGACACCCAACAACAAGAAAAGGAATGAGGCAGGACAATTGATTGAATTTCAGATGGAATTCTCTTTTTCCACAATCATGGAAATGGCAATCAATCAATAATCACATGGCCCTCCCCTCCGTTAAATCCCCTTTTAACTTTTCCCCCACCTCAAAGTCTATAACTTGTTAACAGTTTTAATATTGAGCATGTTCATTGGTGAGTCCACCACAGCACAGTTTGTGATACTTATATTTATTGGTCATTTCACATGTTGCGTTATATTTAAAAGTCAGTTGTAAAAAAAACAAAAAAAACCAAACACTTATATATTCATCAAATATTTTTGTCTTAAATATGTCTTTAAATTCAACGATAATAATGATTTCTATTTCTGCCATAATCACGCAGCCCGACAAAAGAATACCGCCTAAATTGAAAAAGGGATGTGAAAGACTCTGAGGCGATAGGAAGTGATTATCAGTCATAAAAATCTCCATAAGGCAAAACCATCTCCATCTCGCTGGAGAGAGATGAGACTCCCTACATGTTGGCTATAGTGTTTGTTTACCTGAAGAAGAGAGACGAGTGTCTTGATCATTTGAATTGCTATACTGTACATGTAACATGTTATGTTATCTCTCCCCTTTCTCCTCCTCTCTCTTCTTCTTCAACCCAACTAGTGGAGGCAAATAGCCGCCCTCTATGAGTTTTGGTTTTGGTTTGAGGTTTCTTCTGTGAAAGGGGTTTTGTCCTGGCCTCAGGATTTTCACGTCATTGATTTCACGTGTTGTGTCCAGCAGACTGTTGTCAGACTGCTGAAAAAAGGAAGCGTGTTATGAAGTGTTTTGTAGTAGTGGAATTACATTTTGAACACTTCCCCTCCTAGCTCTGTTTGAGGAAGTGATGAT
Organism: Mullus surmuletus; assembly: GCA_903171835.1. Lineage (NCBI taxonomy): Eukaryota > Metazoa > Chordata > Actinopteri > Syngnathiformes > Mullidae > Mullus > Mullus surmuletus. The sequence goes on along the minus strand of CAESWR010000093.1, from coordinate 249,990 downwards.
TGTTCAGCGCCACACGTATCCCACTGCCCTGGTTTGTCTGCTTCCATAAATTTGGCAGCAGCTGAATCACTTCCTGAATCCTAATCTTCTTTCTTAACATTTTGAACATTTCTATATGGAATCATTCGTGTGTTTGTTGTGTAGAAACTATGACTTCATGTGTGGAGTTGTTACTTTTAAGGCTCTCTGATAAACAAGCCAGGATAATTGAATTTCCAATCAATAAAGTACTACAACTACTACAAAAACAATAACTTCGACCATTACTACTACTACTATTGCCACTCCTCCTTGTGTTGCACTGCTGGATCATGCACAGCAGGTGGCAGTGGAGCGCTGTGGTCTGTTTGAAATGAGAGGAATCTGGGGAATTGATATCTTGCACATCCTCTGTTGTTTTTACTTTTTCTCAGACTGTTGTCTGTATGGTTTTCTAGATTCATCAGCTCATTTATGACAAAGAAAATATAACAAAGTGAAGGACATCTTCTTTAAAATTGAAATTGTTGAATGACACTGATAGCTGATGTGCTATGGGGTCTCCAGTCGATTCCTATCAGAAATTCAAACATTTGAAACACACTACATCTGACAGTGGGTGACTGGTATGCTGCTGTATATTAAAAACTTAACGATTTCCTCATCATTGAAAAAAAGAAAAAATCCCAGAAATGTACTGACCCTTAAAGGTCACCTTCTATGGGGTATTTGACACAATTTCATTTAGTTGCCAGAGGCCCAAAAACTTTATTTTAAAAGTTTTTTTCCCGCAAATTCAGCTTTGGTACTTAATTTCAGCCAGTCTAAAAGTGGCTCTAGTGAGCTCTCCTGAGAAAGGGCTGTTTCTGTACCTGTACCTTTTAAACGTCAGTGAGCTGTGTGCAGCCACACCCACTCCACGCTCCTATTGGGCAGGGGATGTGGCTTTCGCTGGTGTATTTAGGTTAATACATTATAGCTCACAATACGCTGTTTTTTTACGACAGAAACGGCGTCGTTCAATCGCACCTAATTGAACCAGAATCGGACACAGAAGTAGAGGTTCCCGTTCCCGAACATTTCAGAGTGGTTTGCTAAATTTTTCTCTAAATCTCTTATTTTGTTCATATGTGTTGTTTCAGTTACTACAATTTAGCTAACGCTTGCTCCAGCTAATAGTAAGGCTCATCTTATCTGGGGGGGCTGGTCGACAGCAGCCTCCACTACACCCAGGGGAAGTGGCCAGTGACTTCCACGTCACAAGTTTCCAACTCTCAGATCCTCTCATTTCAGCACACAATGCGCAAAAAATGGAGAAAGCAAGTAAATGAGGTGACAGAATTTTTTTCATTTTTGGACCTCATTCTCGTGCTACGGGGACACATATGACTGTTAGAAAACCTTCACAAAATGAATTTGGCTTGGAAGGTGACCTTTAATCATCTTTTGTGTATTTATGTGTTTTTCCATCCTTCTTACAGGCCTCTTTTTCCCTTTAAATGTCTTTTGCAAACCCAGCGTTACAAAGTATAATAAATAAAGAGCAGACTCATGTACCTTGTAGTATAACATGCAGTAAACAACGGGGTGTGCAGTATAATGTGCAGTAAGTTGAGTTACAGTGCCAATATAAACGGGAGACAGGTAGGTACAGTAATTGAGCAAATGACCAGACCGCACCCCATTACAATATGGGATGGAATTGTGGGGCTCTCTGGGTTGAAGGGGCTTTCTTGCTGAAAGTGGCAGTTGTCCAAATATTCTGCTGCTGCTGCTGCTGTTGTGTGATGGTAGTGGGCGCAAGATTCTTGCACTTTTTGGGGTGACTGGTTTGACCTTTGTGCTGCTTCCACCTTTTGTCTATATTACTCTGTAATGATAAGATATGATATGATACAGAGCGATTCTATTCGCTCCAATTCTATGTCCGCAGCGCCGGTGACGTCATCACGCACAGCACGCACTGACTAATGTAAACAGAGCAACATGGAGCAGCACCGAACTGAGACAAGTCTGCGATTAGGAGACATTTCAAACTTGATACGCCGACAAGTCCAACAGCGATGTGCAATATCTGCAACACTAACTTTGCGAGTTGTTGTGGTAATGTAGCTCCGACGTGAGTCCAATGACACTTTTGAGTTTAACTGTGTACTGGTTAGACGCGAGTTGTTCACCTCGCAGCGCGATGCTCCGGGCAAAAAACCTCCACGGATCACACACAGGAGACGCGATATCGGCTGCTATAAAAGAAATGCTTGATCAGTGGCATATTCCGCTGACAAAAGTGCAGGTCATTTTGAGGGATAATGCCAGCGATGGCGATGGCAATGTTTACAAGGAAGTCTTACTTCTTTTTGCTGTGTGCAAATGTACAATTTGATATTTTTTAATAAATGGTATTAAGTACATTTATATCTGTATTAATTTGTTACCTTTTTTTTTAACAAGGCTAACGTCAAGCCTGATGCCTTCACTCACAGGGCAAAGTATACAGTTCATTCATTCAACGGTAGTATCGGATCGGTATCGGATATCAGCCGATACGCTCAGCACAAGGTATCGGTATCGGATTGGATCGATAAAAACTGGATCGGTGCATCTCTAGTATGTATGTATCTATGTAGTTTTAATTGAAATTATGCTTATCGAGCAATGTGTGAACCTACTCTGATTAGATTCTCTCTTTCCTCCTCAAAGGTAAGAATTTGTCTTCCTGAACCTTTGTTTTAATATATTACCAAACACAATGATGTCGGACTAGCCCCATTTATCTTCAGTCATTGTGTAATGTCTTACTTAGTTGTTTGTTTTTTTACAAATAAAAAAAAAAGTATTTTAGCACTTTTTTAAAGTCACACTTTGTAACCACTTTGTAATCAAATATGTGATCAACGTGTCACCTTCATGAGAGCATTTTCAGTTTTCTATCAACTGCCTTTTATGATGATTGAATCATGGGCAAATTTCTATGAAAATTGAGATTACACAGATTGCACAGAACACCGGGCATTTATGCAGTTGGGGGATTTCTCGCTTGTGTGCGTGTATCATTGGTTTGGCGTATTTACATAATAATGTGGGACCATATGGGACTATCATTTACATAAACCAGCCCATTGATACACGCTAATTGTTTCAGCTGAATGCAGTGCTTCTTATTTTTAAGTCTACGTTTTTGAAATAATTTTCACCCCAATATTAAAGTATTGTGCTGCAGCAGACACTGAGCCTCGCACTACAATAATTTTTTTCATAGTGAACAACAAAAGTGTACATAGAAAGGCAGAAGATTTAAATAGTTTTTTGTATATTTTTTGTGTGTATTTATGTAATTTGTGTATTTCAAAAAGGTTATGCTTGCTTTTATTTCCGTCTTCATGATCATTTGAATTTGTTTGATCACTATCATCAAAATATACCGACTCCTATTGGAATGTTTTGATGATGGTGATGCGATTAAGTCTCCTGCCAGCAGGGGGCTTCACTCCACTCTCCTCCCTCCCCCTAATTCCTCTGCTAACTGACCCACTTTCCCTCTCTCCGGGGATTAGGCTGCGTGTGTGTGTAGGGGGTGATATGGGATGGGTTGTAGGTGGGGGTGGAGTGTTGATGCTGCAAGGGAGTCAGAGCTCCTGTCACTCCCTTCCTCTTTGATGCAGGGGGAAAAAAACCCTCACATCTTTCATGAGCTGTGTGTGCGTGCAACCTGTTGTAAATGTATTAACCTAAATTCTAAAATAGTGTGAAAAGTCAAAACCCGTGTGTATGTGTGGCAGCATACATTAATGTTTTAATTTCTGAATCACTGGAGAGTGAACCGCTCTCCTTGGTTCTTGGATCCTTGAAAATAGATTTTCTAATGTTTCTCCCGAACTGTTGGGAAACTAAACATAATTTTACAGTTTTTCACTCATTTCATCTTTTTTTTTGCCAATTTTATATACAATTTTGGATGATGAACAATCCCCCACATGCCCTTTTGCCTTTTACAGTATAAAAAAGTGTCATCTCATAATACAAACACGTGACAATCTTTATTTTGATTATATTTGATTGACAATTGCAGTAATGGTGGTGTTAGGGTATTTCAAATAAATTCTGCTTGTTGTACAGTCATCAACACTGTGTACTGTGTTTTCCACCACCCCAACATGCTTCTATGGATACTTTCTTGCATGTTTATTGACCTCATCCGGCTTCCTCCATTCCCATCATTATAGCAGACACTAGACAGCATCCGTCACTTAAAATGTTAGTTAATGGATTTAAGAATATCACATCCCCTTACAAAGGTGAATACTAGTGAAAATCAGTCCAAAACTTTCATAAAGCAGAAGTAGTCGAGGAAAAGTTACAATTGTGGAGTGAAATTTAATGGAATCTTGGAATCTTACTCTTACATGATTTTTTGGTGATACATTTTTTATTGGTATTATTTATTGGTATACATATTCATATGAATATGGTACACGTTGATATTTCATCAATAAAGTGATGGAATGCATTCTCAAATGGACATGTATTGATCATTATGAAACTATCAATCCACTACATAGGAACATTGAATAAATCAAAGCAATGAAAAAAGTAAAATGAGTATAGATGATAGATAAGTAAATATAGAATTAGTAAAGCGTCAATGCCCTGTTACCCCCCCCCCCCCCCTTTTTGATGCATGAAATTTGAAATACTAAACAATAAATCTGAAGAGATGAATTGCTGATGAAGTGTTGGTTCAACATTACACAAGCTTCAGCACTTTCTGTGCCCCTTTCTCAGACATGTGCATCCATATTTCATGTGAGGGAGGGAGATGGTGGACTACCAGACAAGATGATGATGATGAGGAGAAGAGGAGCACATTAGTGGGGTTAGCAGATTAACGAACCAAACATGCAATTATTTGCAGTAAAGATTGCAGACATGAATGTTAGTTACATCAGATGGAATTTACCTAGTTAACACTGCGTTGATTTTCAATGAAACATAATGATGGGCCACAGCCTGCAGTAATCAGCTGTACCTCATGAAATCCAGCTTGATTGAACCTTTTTGACCAGTTGAGTAACAGTGAGATTACAAGATAGTCTGCAAAAAGGCTTTTTATGTTGTCTGGAAAAATATTGCAAAGTTTAGTCTGAATTATGGGGACAGACGATAAAGGGGTGTTATTTAAGTAAAGTAATGTATCATAAGTAAAGGAATGCATGTATGTAAAAACATTAATCACAAAACTGTTTTTTTCTCCCATTAGTTCCATATATAATATCCAGCATCTTTGCTCTATAGCATCTTTGGAAAATGTAACAGGTGAGAAACCAAGCATAAATCCCTGATACACAGATCATTTAAATTGAAGAAACCTTTGGGATTAGACCTGAATGATCTTCCAAAGATGATCTGCATTCACTCTGCACTTTGCAGTACATGACCTGGATGTCTGGGAGCCATCACAGACATTTCGCAAACAAGCGTCAGTTCAAAGCAGTACCAGCCCCTAATATTTCACAGGGCATCAAACAAAGATATGTGACCAAAATATTAATCACTCATTACTGCACCACACCATTTTGATTTCAGGACGCCTTTAGAATGGATGTTCATGATTCATTTGCTGTGGACTCATGGAGACATATTGAACAATGTTCATTTGTATTTATCATCACATGTCATGTTCAAACAGCATGTGAAAAAAATAAGTATGTTATTTCTTTCTTTTTTCTTCTTTTACTATGTGTGCTGCACGAAGCAGACATACTTTGAAATATTATACTACACTTGTTATGCCTCTTCTATTCCTTCATCTGTTTCATGTATTTAGTTTTGACAGAGGGCCTTTCAAATATATATCACAACAGTAGCAGTTGGAGGAACCATGGAGACAAATAAAAACAAAAACAAAAACAAAACAAAACATGAATTGGTCATCACATCAAATGTATGCTGCCTACACTGTCTCTATGCAGGGTCAAACAGGTGGTCCTCCTGCATTATAAAGGAACACCACAAGGAAAATGAGTCCCTATGGTGGAGCTCCAGCTCGCCTACCATTTCAGTTGTTGACGATCCTTCACCAGCCTTCAGTTTTTAAAGATAATTTTCCTTAATCTGTAATTGTGTTTACAGATGAGAACATGCAAGACCTCCTTCCAACTAGAAGTGTCGTTGAGCAAGGCTCTGAGCCTCTAATTCCAGCCACGGAATCTGAGTTGCTGGGGTTGCAGATGTGTTAAATGCAGACTATATTCCTTGTAGAGTGAATTAAGTGTTCATCTTCATCATCTTTGTCTTCAGCCAAAGCTGCCAGAATAGGTGGCTTAAATTATGTACAGTGCACTGAACTTCTTACTTGTTCTGTGAAATCCTCTTTCTCCTCTGTGACATTATCTACCTGGCTTCCAGATTGAATAGACTGTCCTTCTGCCATTGCAGATTTGTCTCTGTCTTGGTCTGGACCTTTGCATGATTCAATTTTTGTTTTTCCTCTTTGTGGAACCTTGGCAGGACCTGCCTTTAGGTCTCTCCGACTCCTTTTGTCTCTGTAGCGGTGCCTCTAGCGTCTGTACTTTCTCAGAAGTCTCAACGTCATTGACCTCCTTTGTTTGAGGCTGATTGTACTGGTCCCTGGTTGTGCTCAGATGACTTGTAGAAACCTCATCAGTGATAGCCTTTGTTCTTTGGAGTCTTTTATTAAGTTGCTCCACTTCAGTTTGAAAACACAGTTTCTCAGCTGTGATCTTGGCCAGCTGCTCTTGCAGGTTGTGCAGTCTGTCCTTCAGATCTTCCACAGCCGACTCCCTCTCTTTCAGTGTTTTGGAAAGGTCACTTTTGCACTTGTGCAGCCGAAGCATCTCCTCCTGCCACTGTTGTCGATGTTCTATCTCCATCTGGGCCTGGAACAGTGCAGCACCGAGTCTGTAGTTCTCCTGTGTCTGCAGGGCCAGACATGCTTCTAGATCTCTGCGGCTCTGGATCTCAATCTGGGCCTGGAGCAGTGCAGCCTTCAGTCTATTGTTTTCATTGGTGTGCATGGCCAGAAATGCCTCCAGATCTCTCCAGTGGCTCTGGATCTCAAGCTGGGCCTGACTCAACGCAGCTTTCAGTTTGCTGTTCTCCTCAGCTTGTTTAGCCAGACACTCTGCAACATCTGTCTGGTCCCCCTGTTGCTTCTGAAGAACACCTTCCAACATTTCAACCTTCTGTAGAGTCTCAGCCTTTTTCAGCTCTGTCTGTGGTGAAGTGTCCTGGTCCCCGATGCTACTCACAGGAGTCTGAGATGCCTCATCTTGAACAGTTGTCACTTTTTGGAACATTTTATTCAACTCATCCATTTCAGCTTCCTCCAAATTCAACTTGACAGCTTCTGTCTCTCCACCGCTCCACTGTTTAGGTTCAGGGCCATACATTTTCACCTGTTGATGCACCAACTGACTGAATGCTCTTGCCGTATCGCCACCTTTAACCCTTCTACCGTGTTCTGTCGGAGTAGGTTCACTCATATTTTTGCGAGATCTCTGCCCTCTTTTATTCTGGACTGGGCACCTTGATAGATGTGCGACATGAGCAGCTTTCGGCACAGCACTTAAAGGTGTGCCTGCCGGCTGTGATGTGCTGTTTTGTTGTGGAGCCTCGCCAGTTTTTTTCACAGCAGTGCAATTCTCATGCTCATCACTCAATTTTTCATTTTCCATTTTAAACCGCTGCATCTTGCTTGTCTGAAGTTGACATATTGATGACTTTGGCGGCACATTTTTAGTAGCCTTATGCTGAGTTACCTGGCTAGATTTTTCAGTTTGATCACCAGCTTCAACATTGCTAGGCTGGGATTTAGCACTTCCTCCACAGTTTCTCACTGGAGACATAGCTGTTTTAGAATTACAGCGGGAGAGCATTTTTGCTAAATCCTCTGGTGTCTTAATGATGTTTCTCTTTCCTTTGTTCTTTCCTTTTTTGCCTGGCTTATTTTGAGTTGCCTCCATTAGAATAGACTCGTATGCTACCCTTCTGTGTGTATTTAAGAACGTTCACTTGAACTGAGATTGCGGTTTAACCATTTTCACTCAAACCAAGGCTGTGGTTTGAGGACACTCAAACCTTGTCTATGGTTTGAGAATAACCGTTATAACTGAGGCTATGATTCGAACATTGTCGCTCAAACCTTGATGGAGGTTTGACGAGGACCATACAAACTGAAGTAAACCACAGTTTGAATATTGACGTTTGTAGAATCTACCCCTTGTATACTCTGTTGTTTCAAAATAAGAACGATGCATCAAAGCATCAATGGAAGAATAGTGCGGCTGTTGCTAGGCGCCTAATGTACAATTAACCTTTTCCGGCTTTGTTCATGTTCTTGCTGTGCAAAGCCCCGGAAGAACATATTTGTTATTTCTCTTCCATGTAAATTTTGGGAAGTATCTCTACCCACATCTTTGAGAAAATCTCTGCAAGATTAATAAATCCCTTGAGGGTGGTGATTT
>CAESWR010000093.1:220481-240331 GCA_903171835.1 Mullus surmuletus | reverse complement strand
TGCTAACCTGCAAATTGACGAGAAGCTGGTGAAATCGTAGCCTCCCTGATGTAGGTAATTATGTATTTATAATAAGGCGTGTTTGACAGCATCAGACTACTAAAAAGTTATCCTGTTATGTCAGTGATTACTGCTAATATTCATAATGAATGAACTTGTATTGCTGCTGACCAGGCAGCTTTAATTATTTCAACTCTCTGTGACAAGACATAAACGAAAAGAGAAAAAACCCAACAACATCACTGTCAGTTTGCCTGTGTTTGTAGATCAGTGTTTTTCAACCACTGTGCCGTGACATATTGTCAGGTGTGCCGTGGGAAATTATCCAATTTCTCCTAATTGGTGTAAAAAACTTTTTTTTTATACAAATGAATCATTATCTGCAAATAATGTGCCATTGTCGAGTGTCTGTGCTGTCTAGTCACTGGACAGAACAGACTGTATATTGTTAATAAAGGCTACAGAGTTTCATATTTTAGATTCAGATTCAGATTCAGACTTTTATTGTCATTGTACGAGGCATACAATGAAATTAAAGCAGCACGGAGTGGTGTTTTCCTAAAAAGTGGACTAAAAAAAGGAATATAAATAAAATAAATAGACTCTATTTTAACATTTTCGGCTGGTGGTGTGCCTGGAGATTTTTTCAATGAAAAAATGTACCTTGGCTCAAAAAAAGGTTGAAAAACACTGTTGTAGATCATCTTCTCATCCACCCTGTCTCTGCCTGGATGGCTGAGGAGCCTGACAGAGAGGCTCCGCCCCCTTTGCTCAAACTTCAGCTGACTGGAAAACATGACCTGGAGCTGTTATCGATGCTGATATGAAGCTTTTCCTCTGATGTTGAACATGAAGAATACTCCGTCAGTTTATATAACACAAATCAATATGTTAATAATTTACTGAAACACAAGTAACTCATAACAGAGTTTGTGTCAAATGTAGGCGTAAATCTCATCCTCAGCAGTGGTATTAATGGTAATTAAATAATAATGTTCACATTCACCTACACAGAGAGCAGAAGAGCAGATATGTGGAATGTATCATATTTATCATCATAATAGATTTGCTGAAGGAATAATCCAATAGCACACATTTGGTAAAACTGCTTTTAAGTCAATTTACCTCCCATCATTCTCTTATATGTGTGTATGTATGTATGTGTGTTATATGAGTTCACAAACCACAATGAGAAAATACTAGAAGATACAGCTTGACGCCATCATCCGCCCTATTTTTTCTTTATACGTATCTATTTTGCAGTTGCTGAGTATTGAGCACATTTCGGAACATTGTAACCCAATGATACCTGAGAGCATCATGAAGGCGGCCTCCGCTCCGTGTTTTCCCCGCCCCCGCTGCTCGCTGTGCGGAGCGGAGTGCGCTCACAGCGCTCACAGCGCAGCGGAGCAGCGAAAGCGGCGTCGGGACTCCAGCGTCTGTGGCTGTCCGGGGAGGGGGGCGGCGGGCCGCAGCAAAGCACCGGGGAGGGAGGCGCCGGCTCGGCTCGTCCACTCTACATCAGCCGCATTTGAATCACAATCGAGGACGCGTCGGGCTGAAAGGAGCGCGCACGCCTGCAGCGCTGCACCGCGCACACAATGGGAGACAACACACGGGCTCCGCGGAATAATATGTGTCTCCCGGATGAATGGAGACAGCGAAGCGGCATCCACAGCTGACGCCCAGAGTGTGGACATCCCTTTTTGGCTGGTAGAGTGCTCTACGCGTCGGAGTTTCCAATTTCGAGAACGTCGTCAAACGTTGTTTGAATCCCGCTGGGATGAACCAGGAATGTGTTTCCTGTGTGGCTTTGCGTAAATGGATGAAAGAATATCGGTTATTACCCCGTAGCGCTCGCTGCTGATGTGGTTAAACCCGCTTTACAGTTTGATGGATGACGCTAATATTGACTTTTAATCACCCCGGAGCAGCCAGTGTGATTTATAACCAGGATTTCAAGTTGATATTACTTGGAGATGCAGTTTAGTGCTGTGGGTAAGTTGCTTTGGGGTTGAAGCTGGAGTATTTCCACCAGGCATGTACCTTCTGGACAGCAGCTATACCGACAGCATGGAGAGGGGCACACCTCAGAGGAAGACTGTGTACCGGATATCCCTCACCTTGGTGAAGAAGGAGAGTGTGGAGGACGGGAGCAGTGGCTTGGGTGCCTGGAAGCCCAAGAACCCTAAAGTGTTGGCCTTCCGACGTGAGGGCTCGGTGGAGGTCCAGGGCAGTGGCCTTCTAGAGCAGCTGAAGGAGGTAGAAGACGAGCCAGATGACTTCTCGTCGTCCCAAGGCTACATGAGAAACTTTAGGACATTCAGCACCGGTCAGGTGGAGTTGGGACGGCTGAAAATATCCAGGAAATTTAAAGAACTGAAGTCTGTTGAGAACATGGCAGGTCCGCAGGAGAAGCAGCAGGAAGTGGCGGATTCAGACAGACTTAAAGAGGATCAGTGCCCCGACTCTGCTGGGAGCTCAGAGAACAGTGGCCTTAATAAGACGAAAAGGCTGCTGAAATCGAAGAGTTTGGAGAAGAGCCCCAGGCAGCTGCCTCTCAATGGTGATGGGGGGCACTCCCAGAGCAACGGCAAAACAGCCAAGGTCTCACCAGAGACGTCCCATGTAAAGCAGCAGCCCGGCCTGCTGCGCCGCAGCTTCAGCTTCCGCCACTGGAGCAGCCGCGAACTGCTGCGCCTGCACGCGCTCACCAAGGACAAACACCACGGCAGCTCGGGACAAATCGGCTGGGACGCCATGGCCGAAAAGGACTTCCAAGCCTCAACTCCGAGCCCGGCCAGCTCTCCCAACAGGGGGAAGAGCAGGACACTGGAGGTCGGTGCCGTCCTCAACAAGTCCGACTCCCTGTGCGAGTTGAGCCAGCGGGAGCGGGTGTGCAGCGGAAAGAACCACACTTTGGACAACAGTGACCTGCAGCTGCTGGCTGGGGACTCAGGTGGCTCAGGCTTCCTGCGTGGCAGCGGAGGACGCTCCAGCGAGAGGCGTTTGCTGCGCTTCTTCAGCGGAATCTTCTCCAGGAGGGACAGTGCGACCTCGTCCATAGGGAGCCCCGGCACTGTCCACTCCCTTCACCACGGCAGGAGGACGGTGCTGTCACAGTCCAGCACGGAGAGCATGAGCGGAGCCGCCAATGGTAAAGAAAAAAAAGTCAGCTGAAGAGTTTTCAGCTCTTTGTTCATGTCAGATTTGATCTTTACAAACTTGGTGTTTTGTGAGCAACTTAACCAGCAAGAGTTTTGTGAATGTCAGAGTGGTTTCTCAGAGCACCGGAGAGGCCACAGCCTTGAGTAGTTGACAGACTGGTTGACTTTGGGTGTGTGTCAGTGAGGAGGGATAGCTCTGAGTGTGTGTGTGTGAGATGAGTTATTTGTTTTGGACAGCAGCGTGATGTTTGACTGCAGCAGCAGTTAGTGGCCACCACCGTTTGTTTCATGCTATTTTCATCTGGCTGCTTCTTCTTTTTGTTTTTTGAAGCATAAATCAAATTGAACTAAATGTTAAAGAGAAAGAAAGAGCAGGTAGAGGAGAAAAAAATCACACTGGACAAACATCCAGAGATAGACAAGCATAGTACGACTTTTTGCCATGTCATGAGTTGTTGTTGAAGACTTTTCCATCCGCGCACGTCCACACTGATGTGAACAAACAACATGCCAACAGCAGCCGCATCCTCTTTCCATGTGGAAAACATGATGGTCGAGGGGAGAGAGTGGGCGAGAGAGAGATAGGGGGAGAGACAGGACGTGGATTAATTGTGTCCAGTGCGGCCCTGGCTGATGATCTCTCCCTCAGAGTTCAGATTTTGCAGCTGTAGCAGGAAACTGACGCGTTTCTGTCACTTAAGCTTAGTTTCTCACCAGACCAGGCTGAGTAAATAAAAGCCACATGTGAGCCTCACAATGTCACATCACATTTCACTTTCTAAATCAAGTTTTTACAAATTAATGTAACTTTATACTAATTCCTAGTTAATGTATATGTTTTAACAGAGGAGGTGTGTGTGGGGGGGTTGCAGTTAGAAATAGTTAAACACACCGCCTGGCCCTACCCATCCACCCTGATTGCTCTGTGCCTTCACGGACCGTTGTGTGAGCGAGGGTGTGGGCGTGGGTGTGTTTGCAGGGTGGAGTGTGTGACCCACATCCACAGCCATGCAGAAGTAATGTGGACTACATGCATGTCTGAAGAGACACACATTGACTCTGGAGTCTGATGGAAGGAGATCCAGTCACGAAGTCATGCTGCTGAGATCAGGAGGTAAAATGAGGAGATGACTGTCCTCCGCTGCTCCTCCCAACTTTACCCTAACTCTTAAGAGAATGAAAACAAGGGTGTCCTGGGTGCAGAATACTGGCGAGACTCCTACATGTTAAAATGGCTAAACCATCATGTGAATATGAACACAGCCTGGAAACGGTTGGATGAAATCATATTTTTTGCAGTGTGCCTTCAATATATCATATTTTCATTTACCTTATCGATTAGCTTGTTGTTTGATTCTATAACATTTAAACATGGTCATGATCATCGCTGTAGTACATTTTCTATCTGTGACAAGTCAGGACAGCATAAAGGCCACTTTAGGAATTGGATTCTTCTACCGTAGAGCAATGCTGCTGCAGTATGTACAGAATGTGCTTTGGCGCCCTATGGCTGAAGAAAACCAGTCTATATTGTTGGAAATGAATGGTGTCATACAGCAGATGGTTTTTGGAAGTCCATCTGAGTCCAAGTAGTGATGTCCATTACAGAATCAGAATCCGGTGCTGTGTCAGTCAGAGATCACCGCCATCCATGTTTGCTTTGATATGACAGAAAATAGAGACACAACTACATTAGAAACATTTAAGGGGTCATTTTGTGGCATTTTCAAAATGTAATATTCTAATTGTGGTGGTTTAAAAACTTACCTGAATAAGTTTTTGGGATTGACAAGCTAGTAGTTACAGCCCATAAAAAAACAAGCATTTTTGACTGTGGAAGGAACAGTCTGTTTTGTGATAGGCCGGGACTCTTCCCATTCATGGCCCCGCCTTGGAGCAGCACCCTGTCTTGTGATTTGCCAACTGCTTACCGTCTGCTCTGACACAGTAAGCCGTTAATGAAACACTCCATTTGGCATACTGGACACCAGGAGACGTGAAATTGAAAAGATAAAGATGATCGGAAAAATGCTCCGATCCGTGGACCTTTGATTTCAGGTGTCAAATAAGCTTTACACACTGGGTTTAATTTTCATGATAAGAAGCGTTTTGTTTGTATTTACTTTTCCGGCCAAACGCTTCAGTCAGCGTTGGCTGTCGGTACGAAGGCTCCGCTGCACCTCGGCCGGCAGTTGTCTTTCCCAGTTGGGAAAACTGGAGGGGATGGTTGTGTTTGAGGTGTGCATGCATTTTGGTCGTATTCCCCCTCTTCGTCGACACTACTTTTGAACAAATGCGACATATCGGCTTGTCGGCATTCATGTTCACCTGTTCTGTTTGAAGCCAAAATGTTCCCACACTGGGACTGCAGCATTCGGCTGTGACACCAGCGCTTTTCTTCCTTCATTCATGTTTACGTTTGCTCGCTTTTTACTCCTCACGACACTCAATTACAGCATTGTGTGTGTGTGTGTGTGTGTGTGTGTGTGTGTGTGTGTGTGTGTGTGTGCGTGTGTGTGTGTGGGCGCCAGTGGCCCCGCCTCCCCCCACTGAGACAAAGACACTGAATGACTGACAGGAGGGTTCACTCACTCCGTTCATTTCGCTATAGAGCCAATGCGCCCAGGTGTCGAGACAAATGCACAGTTGAGCCCTCTTCTCTCATCCAGCATGTTTGGTAGAGAGAGAGGAGGAAAACAAACACGCACGCACATGTCAATTTATCGAGGCCGGCAAAATTATTAAGCTTGTTTTTATTTATCGTGCGATTAATTGATTTATTGATTATCGTGACAGACCTACCTTTTCCGTTAGAAAGGTGCATGTGTGCAGAGTAGAATATTTGTGGGTGCTGTGTTCAGAATTAGCTGGTTGCGTGGCAAAACACAGCAGTTCAGTGCTGTGATTTTAGAAACAATCAATTACCAGAGAAAATAGTGGGTGGGTTTTAAGGGACCACAAAGGACACAAAGGCACCCTTCATCTGCCACATCCCTCATTAGCTGTCTGGTGTGGTGCTTCAGTGGCAGAGGTCACTCCGGGGTCAAAGACCATGTGTGTCTTTTGCCTACACCCTCCTCCTCTTCTGTAACCCCACTACTTCCTCTTCGGGCCCAAATTGGACCCTGTGGCAAGTTTATGCGGTTTAGAGGGACATGCTTCCTTATTTGAACAAGCCCTTGGAAGCAGTGAAGAAGCACATTCCTGCTTCCAGGGACACACTCCAGCTGGAGCACAGTTTTGGGTTCAAGCAGCATCAGAGATGATCCAGTCTGATTTAAATTCATATATGATATGGCTATTACAATGATGTGATGAGAAGAGTATAAATACATAGATGTGTTGTCTGTTTATTTATGATTATAATAGTGATAGGGCTGATGTTGACATTTACCACCTCATGTCAATGCAGCCAATGCCAAAGTAGATGGATAATTGAACCAACAAAAAAAGGTGTCTCCGTGAAAAAAATACACTATTATTAATATGAATATTGCCTTTATCATAATTACAAATGTACAAACTACCTACACTGTTTACTTTCTTCGTATCATGTAACACAAATATCTGTACCTTCCACTCCTTGCACTTTCAAAACAGACCTTTTAAAAAAAGCATCTTCTAAAAAATACATTATTTTGCATCATTGTTCTCAGTGCATATTAGGCATTTCCAAACAAAATATCCAAACAAAAGACATGTAAAAGATTTAAGAAGACTATGAAAGCAATGGAGAACTACATGTCTGTTTACCGATCTGATCCATACTGTAATCCATGGGTGGCGATTGTGCCACTCCTGCAAAGCGTCATGTTGATCCACCCTGGTTGCTTAAAGCTCTTACATAAGGCTCAAATCCACCAGGCTACCCACTGATACACATACAAATAACTTCACACACATCAGGAGCACCAGCAAATTTAGAAAGGACAGCTCTGAAGTGTGCTGCCTGTCTGTGTGCTGGAACTTCTCATCTGTTGCACAGCAGCAGCTGTTAGAGGAGCATACAAAGCTGCGATCACAAGCTGAAGCTCCTAAATTATCCAGACCAAACATGTCTTCCTGACTGTCATTGTCTGTGTTTGTCAGTTGATGAACTCGACTGAAAGGTTGATGACCTTGGTGTTGGAGCACCTGCAGATCAAGGCCAAGACCATTTCTTTTTCTCCTTTATTCATCTTCTCTTTACTTCTTCTGGAGCCTCAACAAAACAGATTACGTTCACGCACTCATCTTTCAAGAAAAAGGGAACATTCAGTTGACCTTTTTTAATGACATTATAAGATTGACGGGGTCTCGAGCATACGTACCTGAACAAATTATCGAAGAGCTCCTGGTCGATGAAGGAGCCACACTTATAGAAGTTTTTTGCGCACTGTAAAGTACGGCAGGCTTCCTGGGTGTGTTTGGACGTGTTTAGTGGGCTCCATAGTCTGTGGCTTAGAGGATGATAAGAAATATATGTGAGCCTTCAATGATTTTCTACTTTCAAAATTTCGAATCTTCCAACACAAAGGCGTCAAGTCAATTTCAATTTTGTGCCATATCATAGCAAATGTTATCTCTGGGGACTTTCGCAAAGAGCATTGTGGGGCCTAATTCTTCAAACAGAAGAAACATTAGTTAGTTTGATGGTTTTTGACAGCGTTGAACCAACTTATACATTGACGTCTTGTCTGCATCCACCACTCTTTCATGACTAATTTAAACCTAACCTGGATTGCTTGCGTACCATTACTCCGTTTCTAACCTTGCCTCTGTCCGTTCCTCTCTTGTTTCTATTTTCCCTTGCTTCCTCCCTTCTTCCCCCTCCTCCAGCGTTCTAATAACCTCTTTGGGACAGTCATTATGAGTTTCAACACACACACACACATACACACACACACACACACACACACACACACACACACACACATACACACAGTTCTAACTTGTAGAAAAGCATGGGGCTGTCTCGTTTCCCTGGCTAACAAAGAACAATCAGCCAATTTGATTTTAAACTTTCCTGCTTAAGAGCAGCGGATTCATTGTTTTTCAGTTTGAAACATCAATCTTTTGCCTGTTTAAAATGATGGTTAGAAACCCTCTGCAACAGAAAAAACGTGTGTATGTGTGTGTGGTGACCTGTTGGACAGGTTTATTGAACTGTGACAATAGGACTTCACACGCACCGAACTACACACACCCGGTCTTTCGGCTTTGGCCTGACAGTTAAACACACATGGCTGATAACATCACAACACAGCTGCCATTGAAGATGAAACGGACATTCAAATTAGCCTGTATTATCACTTTTTGTCTCCAAAAAGAACCTGGTGCCAGTGCCAGCACCAGCACCAGCACTGAACCGCTTAGTTGGTCCAACTCGCGCCCCTCCTAAGAATTGCTTTTCCATTGGCAAGGAGCCAAGTCAGAGTCACATCATTACGTCATCAACTGAATGAAGTCAGTATGTCACAGGTGGAAATAGGGATTTCTTGTTGGCCAACCACTGCAGCTGCCTTTTAGCTCCTTCTTCTGGTCCTAGTAATTGTTTTTAAGCCTTTTCATCTGGCTGATTAATTGCTCTATCGTCCAGTCAGTCGTACCCAAAATTTGATCCGGTCTCATTGGAATTTAAGAACCGCAATCTACAGCTGCAGCAGCTGAGCCGATGGTCAGCGCTCACACCCTGCTGAAGCCACGACTCAACAGCAACAGTCAAGAACTGCTTGTTAACTTTAATAATTTATGATCAAATTTTTAATGTAAGAAATGTATAATTTATTCAGAATACCTTTCTGAATAAATGATACATTTCTTTCATCAGAAATTTAAGATACATGCTGAATAATACACAGTTGCAAAGTGTCATCCACTGTCCATAGTGGCTCCACACTGCACATAGACTTCTCCGGAGAGAACAGCAACCCCCCTCTGGGGTTGGTGGTGAATGCCGACTGCACTTTTATCATATACCAATTTCCCAGGAAAAGGGCGTGATAGAGGGAGGGTTCATGTCAGTTAAAAGCCATTACAAGTGATTCCTATGTTGTTGAATTGTAGTTGTGATAACACTGCAGACTTATGATCAAAAATAAAAAGAAATGTATTTTGACTTTTTATTTTGATTGACAAGGCAGCATTATTCGAGGTGTTAGCTTTCGAGGTATTGAGAAACCGCCCATTCAGTCACACGAGCCCCACCCCAGGCCTTGGGGTAACCAGTTCTTGGCTCTAGACTTTGTACTTCTCAGGCTCCGGTTTGTAGAGCCTTGAACTGATGCCTGGGCAGTCGAAAAGCAAAGATCTGGTGCCAAGCTGGTAGCCCTCGAACCAGACGCGTGGAAAAAGGGTATGACTTCTGAAGTCCACTGCCAAAGCTGTTGCTGCACCTGTGTTACCTTGACCTGGCGGACTCAAGAAAACCTATTGCAGTGCTTCAGATTCAGATTTAAAGAACTGTGCATTTATGTTTCTATGTCCTCTGTCTTGTCTCAAACAGTGGAGGCAGATGTTCACCTCTCTCCGAATTGTGGTTTCCTCAGAGGTTTCTTACCTGAAAGGTTCTGATGAAGATGGACAATATGTGAGAGCTGTCCTAACAACAATAAGATAATAAGAGATGAAAAAGCAAAGCATGGAAGAGAATAGACTGATGTGGCATATGACTGATCAGGCGACCGGGCACACTCACAGTCACATGCCTACTGCATCCCCAACGCACTCACTTCTATTTAAATTTACACCCTGCCGTGTGTGGTGTGAGTGTGTGTTCGAGACAATTGTGTCATTAGAGGGAGGCGTCTGCGTCCGCCGTTGTTTTCAAACTGCCAGCCTATATCACCTGAGGCAGTGAGTGCGGATCTGATTTATTGTTTCTCCACACCTTTATTGATTCTTTAAGTCAAAGATGAATTCAGACTTCAGGTTTCAGTTTTCACTGCAGGTGCAGCAGCATCGAGGAAGTGCTACCGTCACGTGCATGAGCGTTCATCGTATTATGTTGTGTACCTGCTTGAATCCTGCAGGTGTGGCAGCTGAATCATTGAGGGAAAAGGGGAAGAACGTTTGATTTTCTTTAAAAACTAAAATATTTGTGTACTTCTATTTTCATCCTCTGTGAGTCTCAGTCTGAGTGTGCCTTTTGTTGAGCAACCAGTAGCTGGGATGTGTGCTCTGGGCTCTGTCTAGCAACCGTTTCTATGCAAGACTGGATCTTCACCTTTTTTTTTTAGCTAATCTGACTTCACTATCACCACACTCATATATTTATATATATAACTGAGAGACATCTGAAAACTACTCCTATATGGGGAAGCTTACACACAAATACAAATCAAAATAACTTCTATTACACAACTCAGAATAATGTGATAAAGATTTTGCTCAGAAGTCAGTTCAGTACCAATGTGGAGGCTCATTTGCCGTTGAGGCGTGTTGTCAAAGATTTGTCACTCGTCGCTCATGTTTGCCCTCAGTCACAACTGGTTTCGGATTCCTCGGATGGCTCTTGCTGCGTGCCACAGGATACACCTACCTGTTTAACAGCATGGTTGGATGATCCTGTGATGTTGAAAAAATTTGAGGTTTTTAGTTAGACTACAGATATGTTTTGATTGAATGCAACTAAAGGTTCGTAAAAAATACATCTTTTTTCAAGGTGTATTTTTTAATAAGGCTTTTATAGGGTTTTTTTAATAGCCTTTTAATTAAGGCTGTTGACACAGCTCAAAGTAATTATTATCTGACATCTGAAAACAGTTGGATGGGATGGATATGCACCTGTGCGGGCATCAAATCCCACCGTCAGGCACCCTCCCTGTTGGGATGCACTCGGAGCTGGTATAGAGGGAAGTGGAGGGCTTTGAAAACAGGAAGCAGCTGGATCAACATCCTGCCTGGCAGAGAGGGAGCCTTCACCCTTAAACAGGCGGGCATTTGTAAAAATCTGAACAATGACCCTCTCTCTGTCCTCCAACCAATGAGAGCGCTTCTTCTTGGATTCTTTCCAGGCTGATTAGCAACAAACCTACAGGAAACGTTCAGGATGAATTATCACCCATGGAAGAAGAGTGTGATGGATTAGTGTTTCATGTAATGTGGAATTAGAATTTTACAACCTTAAAGGGATGGTTGGGATTCTGTGACATTAAGTTGTATGAGATCCTCACCATCAGTGTCGTTCATCAGCAGTGACTTTTCCCCATCTGCGTCCCGTGAGCAGAGTTCCGGCCCGGTTTTAGTGTTGCAGAAAGTAGTTCTGTCTAGTTCCTGGGGTCACGCGAATAAAGCGCTCACCTTTCCCTCAACTGAAGGAGGAAGGAGGCGGAAGGAGACCACTGCGATGCGAGAGAAGATGCGTTTCAGAGGTTTCCTTCTAAGCATGTAAACACCGTCATGCTGTGTAGCAGCTGTCGATAGTGCGCACAGTGATACAAAGGGAGGGAAAATAGTGCCGGGTGATTGTAAGGTAGGACTTTTTTGCAAGAATTCGTGATTCAAATGGATTACTCTTTTGAACGCATATTGTTTTTTGGAGCAAAACGCTCTATCTGTGTGACCCCAGCAACTCGACTGAACTACTTTCTGCTAACACCGAAACCGGGCCAGAATGCACATGCGCAGTGGGGGAAAAGTCACTGCTGATGAACCACACTGATGTTGAGGATCTCATACAACTCCATGTAAAAACATCTGAACTATCCCTTTAACCTCAGCCAAAGTTCTAGCAGAATTGGTATTTTCCACGTGTAGGATACAGTAATTGAATAATCACAATGATAGATTATTTTAGAGTATTTATCAAATTATATTAAAAATAAATATATCAATAACATTGACAAATTACTCATATTACCCCCAACACACTCGCACACTAATTTATTATTTGCTGTGACAGTAGCCAGTGTTTTGCCAAGCATGAGAAGTTTCAATAGTTTGCCAATGTTAGTTCTGTTGGGAGATTATTTCATCGGGTTATGGCCACAAAGAAAAGGATGATCTTATAGAGAGAGAGAGCTTTTGTGTCTGTCGTTCACAAGGTTAAAAGTTGGTTGAAACATACATGTGGGCCATGGACAGTCACATATAGAGTCCTGATTGGCAAATTCCTCTCCATCATTGTTGGTGCCTCCTTTTCCGTGGCCAGACGCCATTCTTCCAGAGGGTTTTTAGCACTTTAGATGACTGAGGCGCTGCCACAAATCTCTGCTGATAAATAAGTCAAAGAGGCTGCAGGCCGTGAGTGGATCTAGGCCACTGGCCTACTTAACCAAGAGGTGTTGGCTGGACAGGCGAGTTGCTGACGTCTGTATGTAGTGGTGCATCGCCGTGAGGTTAAGTTAAAGGCGCTCTAAGAGGTCGCTAATGTCTTTTATGGAGATGGTTGTGGGACAGTTTACATTACGTTGGTTGTGGGACAGTTTACATTACGAATAGGACAGAGTTGAATTGAATTGTAAATACACTGTCCTGTAATCTGCAGATCTGTTTTCATATTTACAAATGTCTTGAGATCTTCATGTGCATGGACAAATTTGAAAACACATCTGTGGTCATCTGTGGTTGTCTACGACGCACCAAGTGGGATGACGTGTACAGTTAAATCAGACCCAGCTTTGGACTAAGCTAGCCAGATTCCCATGAATATTTTATTGAACCGGTCTACTGAGTCGTGCAAGAGCTAACCAATGGCATTTGCACCATGTGTAATGTTGAAATACATCATACAGGGTTACTGCTCTCTCTCCCTCAGGCCACGGCCTCAATGTGAAACACCATGTGACTTTTCCAAACATTTCAACAAAGCCTTGATTACCATCGATCCTATATTTTTACTCAAATGCACTGTTACACATTCCGATTAATATTACATATTCCCTCCCTGTTGACAGAGAAGGGTTGCGATCGTCGTCATCACGTTCGTACCAGCCTTAGCCAATTATGCTGTTATTTTCCACATCTTTTGTGTAAGCATTTAGTGGCAAGCCTCCACATCTGAATGGCCATAATCCTAAATTTGAGTGAGCCGTGGCATTAACGAAAGGCCCTCTTTTCAAATAATTCAATCAAATGCCTCCTATGGTGGCGCTGTTCCCCTCCCACAAATGTGCGTTAGCTGGATAGCACCTAAACATGCAATTCACATTTGGCTTTCAAAGGTGAATCAAATTATGTGATCACCATCATGTTACAGCTGAACAGGTACTGTGAAGATATTGAAAAGATTCGTATTGTAAATGCAGGAGTCCAGATTCTTCCAAAACTGGTTTGCTGTATGTATCATTTTTGATGTGGTTATTGTTCACGTTTATAAACCTTAGCCGTAAATGTGTTTACTGACCAGAAAAAATCATTATACAGTATAACATGGTGAAATAAGAAAACACAGCAGCATTAGTGCTATTTATCCAAGACATCAACTCACAATGCACACATCAAGGACATCCCTCTCTGCATCCCTTCAACGTGAAGATATATCACAGGTGTCAAAGGTCAAGTGTATTACAAATTGATATCAGTGGCTGACATTAAACATGGCCCTTGTCACTACTTTTTGTCTTTGTGTCCTGGCTACTTGTGTTTGATGAGCCATTTGCTGTCAGTCATTTGTCAGCTTTAGCAAGGCTCTTCCTCGTCTTCCTCCGCGTCTCTCCAGAGCGATGTCTTTGAAGTGCATCTCCCTCACACACACATTATTTTCATGGATCCTTACAG
Organism: Mullus surmuletus; assembly: GCA_903171835.1. Classification (NCBI taxonomy): domain Eukaryota; kingdom Metazoa; phylum Chordata; class Actinopteri; order Syngnathiformes; family Mullidae; genus Mullus; species Mullus surmuletus. The sequence continues at coordinate 226,466 of CAESWR010000093.1, read as the reverse complement.
CAAGTAACCAACGGTGGGAGCGCACTGTTCACTTGAACGTCTGTCATGTCATCCTGAGTGCAATGTTCTCTCTCTCATTCTCCCACAGATGCGTTCGTCAACAGCCAGGAATGGACGCTTAGCCGGATGGTACCAGAACTTAAAGTGGTGAGTTGACTCAATCCATGTCAGCCAGAAAATAGAGATATTTTTCTGTCATTGCTTCACTTCACAGTTGGTGTAGATACCAGGGTTTTCAAAGTAGGAACCAGATTCCCTTAATCTTGCTTCAAAAAGAAAATATAACAACCTATGAGTTGTACTACAAAGTCTCTGATTTTACAAACATGCCCACCTTCTCCTCACAGGGCATTGTTGGGAATCTGGCCAGTGGAAAATCTGCACTGGTCCACAGATACTTGACAGGGACTTACGTCCAGGAGGAGTCACCTGAAGGTAAGAAAGCTTTGACCGTATCAGCGAGTGCAGACTTGTCTTAGAAAAGTTTGTTTATGTCAGAAGTTTAGTAAAACATATCGTATTATTTCATTACACATAAGGAAATATTTTAAGTCTTTCTTCTGTCTTTATTCCTTGAAATATTTCATTCTGTCTTTAACGTCTATATGAGATGTACATTTCAAACTCAATTTAATTGACTCTTTCCATGGTATTCAAATCAATTGTGATGCACCAGCACAGAGATGATGGTATAATAGAAGTGTGTCATCAGGGAGGTACGATCAATGCCTGCAGGCTAAGACATACAGGCTGTGGAGATTCTTCCCTCAGGCCACCTGCCTGCTGAATAAGAACTTTGCCTCAGCCTCCACCATACTCATCATCCAAATATTAATGTTGCTGTGCTGCAAGCATACTCAAACCCCTGCACAGTTAAAGACCTACATCTCCTCAAACCCATGGTTCTTTTAATATTTCACAAGGCAGTTGTGGCCCATAATATTTGTAGCAAACTTTCAACATTCTATTAGATTTTATTAAAAAATTGAATCCAAAATCCCACAAAGAAACCTGAAATCAAATTTGGACATGACAACCGACTGGCAGTATATTATACACTGCAGGATTAATACATGCTCAGTGGAACATTTGGACTCTTGAACATGTAAAAACAGGTTCCAAATGTGTGAAACCATGAGAATGAAATTGTAATAAAAGCCAAATACTACATCAAGTAGTGTTTTTTTCCTTCATAGTCTCATGGATCATGTGTGTTTTCAAACTTAATTTTATTGTCTTTACATACCAAACAAAACTGGCATTAAGTTCACCGCTCTGTGACCTGCTGCACAGTCTGTCTTCAGTCTCATGACCTGCTAATGAGGTTGTTGAGTCGGTGTAGTATAAGTTTGATGATTAATTCTCAGACTTTTGAGTGATTTTGGTGCAAACCATCAAAGCATGGACAAACAAGCTTGGCTTTGAAACAAGAAGGAAATCAACAAACTCTGAAATCACTTATACTGATTAACCTCACTTGACCTCTGTGTGTTTAAAACATCAAACACTGCTTGTTTAGAGGGAAAACTCAAGTGGGGGAGCTGCCCCAGAGATCGGACCCCGGGCCAGTTTCTGCTGCCGGCCCTGAAAGTTGGAGAACAGGAAGTAGAAGCTGTTAAGGTGGAGCAATGAGATGTTATTTAGCAGAGAAAAGGGGGAAACCCCCAGTTTCTGAAGAGAAACTTGCTTGCCCCGCCAAATCTTCAAGGAGAAAGAAAATAAATAGGGAGGTGTTGTTTGAAATCCATACTGTCTCAAAATATGCAACAGCCCAAATTCCCATGGCAATCGATTGGGAGTTGGCGAGTGCTGCTACAACAGCATGGTGACCGCAGCACCACAAAGCTAGGAACTATTCTTAGGCTGCAGACTGGAGCCAAAATGCTGCAGGAAACTCCAAAAAATGCTCCTTCATGGTGCGTCCAGGGTCCTCATACAAGTAGGTGTTGTTATTTTGGCTGTAAGAGGTGGAGTCTGATTGTAACATCTAGCTTTACTGTAACTATCAGATTATTCTAGAGGTTTCCCAAAGACAGTTTAGAAGCTCCTTTCCTCTGGAGGATAGAATAAAATTCTCTTTCATGTTTTGCTGCTTTTGTACCGTGAATTTGACAACATCAGCAGCTTCAAAGATGTCACTCAAACTGAAAAAATGGTGCGACGCAGCAGCTCGATCAAACAGCGTCTGTGTGACCAAACTGCCGTAAAACTGTCGGTGTGTTTGAGCAGTAGCACATGGAAGCCATTAGCAAAACAAAAGCAGCTCTGGTTGGGAAATCGACCGCAGCCGGCAGCGTCCCGATGCTGCTGCTCACACAGAGGGCTGGACGCCACTCGCTGTTGCTGCTGCTGCTGCTGCTGCTGCTGCTGCTGCTGCTGCTGCTGCTGCTGCTTCAACCACACAAAACAATTGACACCAACACACTCCATGGCCAAAACATACCCATCACTACGTTTATTATAGCACTCGTTTATATTGAATTTTGTGGATTTAATTCCACTGTTTTCGGGGCTTTGATTTCACACATCTCTCATAGTTGTTCATGAAAAATAAAATAACACAATTAGAGATGCCATTTCTTGTCTTTTTGGGTTTAAGCAGATGGTGTTAACACAGGCTTGTCAAAGCCTAATGTCCACAATGACATCTTTTGCTGTTTCACCTGTTTTTCCTCTGGATTTATTTAATTATTTGTTTATTTATTTATTATTACTTTTTAAATTGAGAATTAGATCATGTCAACGTTGTTTCTGGTTCTGCAGAAGGCCAAGCTTTGAGCAGTGAAACTGCTCTTTCACTTCGATTGAATTGACCTAAAGAAAGTTTTAGAAGCTGACCAGATGGTCAGAATGATATAACTCAAAACTCAAATTCAAAGATGGTGTTTCTCTTGCTGAATAAAAAAGGGGGTAGAAAGTGAGAAGATCCAGTCTCAATAGCTTCTTCTGCTTCTCCTTGACATTTCTGTCTCTTCAGCTCTCCAGCCGTGCACCCTTTAAATGAGGCTTTGATGTTGTTTTGCTTTCTTTTTTTTCCCCTCTCTCCCTCTCTTCCTTCTTTTGTGGACTGCTATTGTAAACCAGCTGACGTGGATGCAGGTAACAATCCGCTGCCTTCTCTCCATCCATCCCTCCCCTCCATTCATCGCTCCTCTCCCTCCTCAACAACTGATGGCAGCATGTCGAGGGCAGCTCGGATTCATTTTTAGAAAGTTTCATGTGAGAAAACACTGAATCATTGAATCAATCGATTGAGTGTTCTTCTTTCACAGCAGCAGTTTGAACCCAAAGCTGAACTCGACAGCAACTCTGCCCTCATAGCTAGATTTGTAGTTTTATAGTGTGGTAGTCATAGTAACTTCTTCAATCTTACTCTTTTCTCATTTGCGCCGGTCAGTTTCGTGTTCATCAAATCATACATCTCCTAAATGTTTATAATTGTCGATATTTCCTCACCTGCCTGATTTTTGTCTTAACTTCAGGCTTAATTTTTTTGTCCAGTTGTTGCTCATTTGACAGCTGCAAACGATACAATTTCTCAGAATGCCTCTACTTTGGAATATCCTAATCTGAACCATTATAAAAATACACAGTACACAGTTTGCAATCTCTTTCAAATGCTGTGCATGTAGTTCTTTACATCCATAATCTTAAAACTTGTTGCTGATGCTCAAAATTCACATTAGCTGTATTGCATGTGAATGTCTAATGCATACATTGTACAGGCGCCACAGCAGAGATTTGCAGTCAAGAAGTTTTTCACCAGTTTTTAATCTATTTTAATCAGTACAGATTTGGTGGAATCATCATGCATCATTTGCTCACATATAAAAAAAAGAAAAGGAACTTGAATGGACTATCATTACAAATTAAACTAATAAAGATGGACCTGAAATCAAATACACAGCATTATTCATGTAAAGTCAGGATGTCCTCTAGTGAAAGTTGCTTCAGGAGAGTAAAATATGATTATAAAATAATAAATAATGGCAAAAAATGATTCCATGGGAAGGTCTTGAAGACTGTGTCCTGATCCTGGAGGTAACAGAACCTGAAGTTAATGCTTTGAGTGTAAAATCAAACAGTGGTGCTGTTTTTTATTTAGATATTTTTCATTTATGTCCAAACACAAAGTCTTTGGTTCTGAACTCAAGAAATACTTTTATCTTAAGTCTTCTTTTTCATATATGACAAGAATCCAATGTTTTTTGTCTGAACTAAAGACAATCAGCCATTTTTTATTTTCAGATTATACTTAGATTCGTGTGTGTGTGTCTGTGCGCGCACGCACTCGCACAAACTTGCACGCACGCATGCTGTGGTGGCATGTAAGTTGTAATTTGCATTACGGGGCGTATGTCCAGCTTCCTGCCACAGAGTCCTGGGAGAGTGAGCAGCTAAAAATATGTGTGAGAGAAAATTAAGCTGAGAAAAAAAAATAAGAGTATGTGGTGTGTGTGGGGGGATTTGTGTAGTTTGTGTCTCAGAAAAAGAAACTGGAGGTGAGCTATCTTGGCGCTGACGTCAGCACCCTGTGATGCAGTTTTTCAGATAAAGTGAGGCTTGTTGAAATAGCTTATAGTCAAGTTAAATCTACCTAAAAACAAAAGTTGTCAGTTTGTAGGGACACATTCATCTGAATGTACGGCTCACAAAGGCTCCTCCCCTGAATTCATTCAGACACAAAAACACAAATGGCATCATGCTCAAGTTACCTTAAGCACCTTAGGTCAATTTAAACAGACACTTACTTTTGTTTGGCCCTTTTTTTATGCAACAACCCTCATCCCAAACAAAAAAAAAATAAAGAGGTCCATGAAATGAGTTTATGGACTTGAAAAGAAATACGGAAAAACATTGCTAGTTTGCCTCATTACTAGCTGGTGGCATAGTAAAATACCTACATTCACATCAGTTGGTGGGTTTGCGAATCCTCTCAGGATGTGATTACCACTGATAACCAAGGAATTGGACCTGATCTGATGAATTTAGACCCATGTTAGATGCATTTGTGTTCACGTTTTTACAAAAGATGAACAGCAAAAATATCTTTTGAAGTTAATGATTTGTTATTGTTACTCTGTACATGGTGGAATCATCTGCATATTTAAACAACTTTTGCATTAGTCAATACAAAAAAATAAAACATAGTAGAAGTCTGAACCAAGTTCACAATAAAAACATCTTTTGCTATAAGCTACCATTAAAAAACATTGGTTGCCTACTCCTGGTCAAGTTATTATTCATTCAGGACAAGGCAGTTGATCTGATTTGAGGCAGAATAATCTTGAAATTTAAACATTTTTCTCAATTTATTAGGTTTAGGGCTTTGACTTTGGCCACTTTCCACATCAGAGGGCACATGCCACATTCTACCCAGTTGGATATCCGTCTTGTCACAATTCTTAGTAGTTGTAGGTAGTGTGTCATCCATGCCTTGAATTCTGTCATCATTGAGCAACAACAGACAATTCTCAACATATTGTTTTTAACCTGGTGGAATTTAAACATGGACCTTTCCCATAAATATAGAATCCTTTATGATTGTCAGCTGATGTCCTCTGGTTCCCGCATGGCACAGAGTTCTGCTCTCAAACCTTTTTCCATTGTTGTACTTTGACATCAATTTTCTCAGCTCATCATTTATCAATTAGACCTAGAAGTCCAATTTCTTGAAGATGCAGCTTCAGCTACAACACAGAGAAATCGTTCCATGAACACACTCATCATGCAATCTTGGGGAACTCGTCATACAATGCTGCAAATCACATTCCTAATCTCTATTTCAAATAATTCCTTTTTGATCCCTTTAAAACAGTTTGGGAACCTTGGGAATTTTTTACCAAACTTAACCACACTGAAATCTCTAAATTCCAATGGTACTGTCATAGCTGATTGCTATTTTGGCATATTGGTGGAATTGTAATCAATAACAGGTGTCTTGTATCTCTGAATCATTGAATGATAAATCCAAATGTGAATATG
>CAESWR010000093.1:208202-218916 GCA_903171835.1 Mullus surmuletus | reverse complement strand
AAATATCGGGATATATTACATATCGATATTCCGCCTAAATGTATCGGGATATGAGTTTTGGTCCATATCGCACAGCTATAGATATTGTGGGTTTTCCTCTTGATGGTGAAAACTTTGAGTAAACCATGGTTCGGAAACACTGAACTTTCACCCAAGCACAAGGGCCCTAATTATGCCTTCACACAAAATGCTGAATGTGCTTTATTTTACGATGTCTTCTCCACCTTAACAACGTACAGACCTGTAGTTGCTAAATTAATGTTTGTCCTGGTCACAGGCGAGGCCGCAATGTTTCCCAGAATGCACAGCAACTGGGAACTCTGACATGTAAAGGTGAACCGAGATTCCCTGACTGGATGCACTAAAAATCCATTCCCACTCACCTCTTTGCTCGATTCTTAATCTTAATTGAACAATGCCAATGAAAATACTGTGAAATAATAATACGACTAAACTGTTGAAATTGATGAAGATTCTCAGTCATCCACGTCCCGGCGTCTCTAAATACAAGCCTTTCAAACAAGTGTGGTTGCCTTAGTTTTTGCACTTTGTTTGAAAATGAACTCCTTTTCTGTGACATAGATTAAGTAATTCAAGTTTGTGTCATGTTTTTGTTCATTACAGGCAGAATTTTGTGATTGAATTAAGAAAATGTTGAAAGTGGGTCGGATCTGACTCTGCTCCGTCTGTCGTATGTCTAGATGGAATACTAGTCAGCTCCGTCTGTCCGGTGGTCTAAAGTGGGCATGTCTAGATAGAATACTAGTCATTTTTATCAATAATTCACTGCTCTGCTTCGTTCCTCTGCTTTTATCTCCTCCCTCCATCATTTCCTTTCTTTTCCTCTCACCAATATTTGTTTTTTTCCCTTCCTGTTTTCTCTTTAAGTAGGTAACACATGTGGATTGATTTCTGTCTCTGTGTTGACAGTTTGCTTTGTGGGTCGATGCAGTCATCTTTGTCTTCAGTCTGGAGGATGAGATCAGCTTCCAGACTGTCTATCACTACTTCAGCCGCCTCGCCAGCTACAGGAACACTGCCGAGCTGCCACTGGTGCTGGTGGGCACGCAAGGTAGGATGTGCATAAGAACAGAAACATCTGCACATAAGCGCCACCACTAAAGACACAGTTTTTCTGAGGCTCTGCTGCCATCTCATGGCCGACCATCGCCAAGACAGCAACTGGCTGATTCCTGCACTTCAGTTTGAGCAACCAAACAGATGGAACAAGAAGAAGGCCAATCTGTTACTTAGTTGTTGATAAATTATTTATCAGCGTATGTGATTTAAGTTCGATTTTCAGATTTTTCGACCGAAACAAAGTTGATCAAGGCAATAATCTGTATCTTATTTTTAGTCTGTGCTTATATCATGTTCACAAGACCAAGAGAAAAACACCAAAAAGGGAGATATAAAGCTGTAACAACACTGTCTTTCTTGAACAGATTCCTGTGAACGTTTTTTATAGACCTTTCAGGAAACACAATTAATGTCCTCCAAGATCTGTGAGGAATTTGAAATCCGCTTATTAACCAGCAGGTGGCACCAAACAACTATCGCTTTAGCCAGATAGACCACTCTGAGTGGTCCCACGGCCTTATCCTCAAGAACCAGTGTTCAAACCAACTCAGCTGTGGCCACCTCTGGCAGAGCAGATTCACATTGACATGTGTCTCACTGTGTGAGCTGTCCTTTTTCACACATCATTTCAGCAGCAGTCCACTTTTGGATGTTTTATTTACAACAAAATCTTGGTTGTTTTCTGGTCCGCAGCACATAGATATGAAACACTTTGAGTAATGCCCTTGTTCATCCTCTCATCAAGGCTGAAAAGTCCTCTACATGTCTCCCTGCAATTATTACAAAAAAGCAGGTAGTTAATACAAATCATTCAGTCATCACATATCTAAATAAAACACAAGTATTTACTCTGTTTATTTGTCTCAAATTTGTCTCACATTTCTTTGGTTACTTCTCTGGTATCTCTGCAATCCTCCCAGAGCACATAGCCAAAATGTCAGAAAAATATTCCTTGACCTAATCCTTAACCAAGTTGGATGAAAAGCATTTTGATCTGTTTTGCAAATGCAAGCAGACAGTAGGGCATTTACTTCTGAGTTACACTTGACTTTGATGTAATTTCTGGCATTTGTTTTCCTTTTGATTCTTTGGTTTGAAGAGGGGCTGATCGTTGTTGCTTTGTGTCATAGACGCCATCAGTTCCGCCAACCCACGGGTCATCGAGGACAGCCGGGCCAGGAAGCTCTCCAATGACCTCAAACGCTGCACGTACTACGAGACCTGTGCAACCTATGGCCTCAATGTGGAGCGGGTGTTCCAAGATGGTAAGAGCTGACCCCACGGTCTGTGGTTGGGGAGTCCAGTCCTCTGGGAAGGTGACTTCCCTCTGATGCCCTTTCTGTTCGGCTGCTGTAATCACAAGTCAATTAGGAATGAAATTGACCCGCTCGGCTATTTAGCTCAAACCGAACAGCAATTAAGTTTTATCATCGTGAGGGAATGAGGGGCAGGAGAGCAGCAAGACACTCCCTGACGGGATGAATAAAAGAATGAGACATAAGACGAGGTTGTGGGGGTTGTCCAACTTGTTCAGGTTGTCTGTATCCGATACGATGGCATCTTAAACTGGAATCTGCCAAAGTTGTGAATCAGTTTGCATTGAGGAAGATGTTTAGTCGTTTCAAAGTACACTTTGATGGATGTGGTGTAATAATCCATGTTGTTCTTCCCATAACAACAACTATCTTACAAGATGCTCTGGTACAGTGTTTTCTCAAATAATATTTAAAATACAATTTGGATGTGAGATTTGGATAAAGAGCTCCTTGAGCTCCTTGAGAGTACTGGTTTTAATTAAAGATTGATATTTAGCGACATCTAGTGGTGAAATATTATTTATAGCCCCTTTAACAATAGATATCTTCACAACTATAGCAGTGGAGAAAATACAACGAAAAATGCACCACTGAATCAGTGCAGTAGTTAGTGTGTTTTATGTAGTGTAGTGTATCAGTATGTGTGTTTCAGTGTGAATGCTTTCCTGTCCCATCAAATAAACGTGTGCTGCGTGTTGTGTTCTTTACACACATGCACACGCACGTGCCTTTAATTATTTCCGAGTGTGACCTTAATTTGCAACGAGGACTTCAGTAATGACATAGCTCAGCTCAAAGCCCTCAGCCACTTAAAACACTCACCTCCATTTAATTGATCAGAACCATCGCATCATCAGCGAGTGCACGCACACAGCTGTGTTCTGTTGTTGTCTCACTTAAGTTGTTACTTAAGTTTTTCAAAGTAACTTCATGAGTCAAAATCAAGTTATTTTTAAATACAGTTCATAGAAAATTTATGAAAAATAAGATACATAAACATAAATGTTTTAGGAGTTTTTCTGTATATCTTTTATTATCTACAAGTCTTTTCTTTGCATCTGTAAATATTCCAGAGATTTCAGTTTGTCTCAAATTTGACTTCTCTATATCTGCAACTGTTCTGAAAAATGTCTCCGGTTTTCGAGACAAATGTCTTTGACAGGGAATCGGTGGAGGAGATGGAATGCTGATGAATGTGTTTGCATACGTATTGATCTCCAATCGTGTACAACTCTGTGACGGTTGCTTTTGGATTGATGGAGGTGGGTCGGGCTGGTCAGTGGGCGGAGGTGGTCAAGGATGTTTTCCTCTCATTTCATATTGGTTTCATCATCACAGTCACAAGCAGAGGCTCCTGGGTTAAGAAATGCTGAATTGCAATAATCTGACATGATTTTGTGTGCGTCTGTGTGGTTGCTTGCATGAATGTTTATTGATATATAAAAGCGAGGACACCTTCTCTTGTCATAATCAGACTCCTTCCAAGAGCTAAATAGGTTGTTAAGACTTAGTTTTGGGGTTACAGTAAGAATTGAAAAAGGTCCTGCAACTCCACATTGAAAGCATAAAGTTTTTCGACCAAAGAATTTAGTGTGAGGATTTGCCATGGCGATAAAAAGTTTAAAGATTAAAGATAAAAGATTAAAACTGCCAACATGTTTTTAACATTGTATTGGGAGTGATTATTTAGATTAATTATTATGTCTCCAATTTCATTCATATACATATTGGATTAATATACAATTTGATTATGACTGCAAAGTTATGAATTACTCTATAAAAAGGTCTGAATTAAATTTAGTTAAAAGCAGCATAATGGTAAGAGAAATTCAAGAGACTAGTCTTCTTTGTGTTTGACTTTGTTACGTGTGTGTACAACATTTTATTTGCCGTAATGTGACATGAAGCCTGCTGCAGTCAGGAGACTGATCTCTCTGTGACGGATGGAGGGGGGTGACAGTGCTGTGGTCCCTCACATCCATCAGCACGCCAATTTAATTAGCCTAATTACAGCAACATGACCCCCCACCTCACACACACGCTCGACACTACTCTAATCTGTGTGTCGTAGCACAGAAGCAGAGTGCCTCGTTAGCACATCATAACAAGCTGAGATGACCGCACAATCAGTCAGAAATGTTCATCCACCCACTAAAGCATGAAGACCTCGGAAATGATACTCAATACTCCTTTTCAGACACACACTGATAAATTACCGGAAACAACAATGAACCACATAGGTTAACTAATTTAGGTATTCGGAAAAAATAATATAGATAAGCGTGGATTAAAATAGACATATTCATCAGCTTCATAAAGAATCATACATAGAAAATGTGACAAATATTTGTAGCCAAACATCACGAAGGTGCTGTAATGTAAATAAAGCCTTTTAATATTTGGTTAAAGCATGGATGCAGCAATCTGAATTTTTTGGTAAAATTTAATTTGACTTTGAAATTCTTCAAAGATAAGTAAATGGATACTCAGAGGCAGTCAGTCAGCAATCCGACAGTGTCCGTCTAATATTTTAATAAGAGCAGTGCCTGGGAATTTCATGGTTTACAGCTGAAATCTTGCCAATGAACGAAAAACAATCCAACGAAAACACAAGACAGAAGCACTTGGGCAAATGGGGCAAGGAGTAACTCAACTGAAAAAAAATTAATCTCACAGCAGAGGCATCACTCAAAGGGTAGGGGACCATCTGCCTTGGCTGGTTTGGTGTAGGGAGCAGGAGGAGGGTTAAGGGGTTAAGTGTTAGGGCTAGCCTGGATATCACCAGACCGCATCTCAGTCTCATCAGAGATTGAACATGAGTCTGGAATCAATGTTGTCACCTCCCATTTTCAAGACGTGTGATCAACGGACAGTTGGCCAGACCTACAACCAATCAGACCAACAATCCAGATGACATAGCAATGGTTAGATTGTCAACAAACATATCATTATAGGTTTAGAGGGCAAACCACTGCTTGGTTATGCCAATAAAACATGAGAGGATTCAATGTTTCCCTCAGAAGACTTGGCCATCGAGTGTCTTTTTTTTTGACGGGGACAGCAACAGACAGGTGGCAAAACCCATTTGATAACAGACTCTAAATGCTAAAAGTAATGGAGACTTGAAAATATGATAACGTAATCATGCTGTGACATAGTTACACATCAATTATTTTTTATTACAGTCTTGGAAGGCTGTCAAGCACAAAAGCACAACCAAGAAATGAGTACAATGGAAATAAATGATATCGCGTCCTTTGCTGCTAAATCTTAAACGAGCTTTGTAGTGTACCCCACATTTAACAATAAAATACATTATATTCTACCAAGACAACTGAAAAATCCACCTAGACATCCAAACTTTGGCCCGGACTATTTTTGATCACCACACACAAATCTTGCTCAAAACATATTTCCAGGGCCTCTTGGTAGTCCATCTCAGCCATGGGGGGTTCATTGGCCATACCCATAAAAGACATTCTGGCACTAAAATAAAAGCTTGTTTCCTAAACCAACATTAAACCACATTAATTAAAATGTATTTACACTACAACTTAGGTTTTTGCTTACCATATCTTAACATATATTTGATCTTTAATTGCTATCCACCATAGTTCAAGTCAACCATCCATTTAGGGTTAAATCTATTATGTTGGTGTTTACCTCGGCTCAAACAAACACTGCTTTAAGTCACTCAATGAACATCACACGGTAAAGTTGCAGGTCAGGTTAAGACATGCATGGATTTTACAAAGCTGATCAGTTCGACAAATAGATTTTGGTATTAACTGCATCACAATGGAGCTTGAAGGAAAGTCTCCAAAAGATTTTTCCTCAAGGAAGCATACTTTTGGTGAATCATATTGGTCCCAGTACAGACCCTCAAGGTACCCAGTGACTAACTATGACTATTGTGTGAGTAGAATATTCATCATTGAAATGAACAAAATGGTGGCACAGCAACATGCGACATAGGACTTAAACCAGCCCAGGGCCGTTCCTTTCATTCCAACACGAGGCACCAAGCTCTACAGAGGAATGTGATTGTCTCTTGTGTCAAAGGCTGCACCGAGAGCTAATAAAACATGTACAGAGACGAGTCCTTTATCTGACGCGATAAGGAGGTCATTTGTAACTTTGATTAGTGCTGTCTCTGCGCCATGATGCATTCTAAATCTTGATTGAAACCCATTGCATAAATTATTTTTGACCAGAGGGCCATGTAGTTTAGTGGCGACTGCTCGGTGCATATCCCACGTCTATACCTTCAAATTCTGGGTGAGGGTTTGGCATTTTGTTAAAATTGAGGGTATCAAATAAGGAATGATTGCCGATCTTTGACAGAAAGGAAAGGTTTGGTTGTAGAGCTTTTTTTTATTATTTATTTTACAACAAAGCTGAATCAAGCAAAGTAATTACAATGGATAGAATCAGACATGCGTATTGAATACAGTAAAAGACAATATTGAATATAATATGCATAAGTGGCTGAAGAAGAAACAATGGATTATAAAACAAAATTTAATGCAAAAAAGATTGAAATATTTTCAGAAATGTAAGGATGTTCAAAAGATCTGATCTTATGTTGTTTGCTTAAGAGTAACGTAAAGAGAAATATATGATGCCACTCAGCGTGCTGTCTGCCTCCACCTGTAGTGACAGTGTTTGACTTTTAAGAGTGCAGAGTCAGCTTCACCCCCCCACCTCTTTATGTTCCAGCCAGTGGTGCGGCCCTGTCATAAATCTGACAAAAGAGGAGACATTTCCATTAGAAGAAATGGCAGCTTCTCCTAGCAGAACCAAGATTGATGGACAAAGTTAAATTGCACTAACCGTGCAGTTACAATATTTAGCGCAGCCTTATCATAACTGTTCTTAACACTTAATGTAAAATACAGCCTGCCAGGTGCACGCCAACACACATGTGCTCCAACAGTGACAGTGGGAAACTGCTGCTTATCGTTCAGACAACCATGTGGAGTCAAGACAACCTGAGCTTGATCCCTGTCATTTAAGCTTTCACAATTTGATTTCATCTTCCACCATTTTAATCCATCTTTCAACTTCTAATGAATGTTTTCACTCTCTATCTCTTTGCTATTTTATTACTCCCTTCATCACTTTCTTTCAGCATTTTACTCCATCTTTCCCCATTCCATCATCTCTGACCATTTGTCACTCCAATTCAGCTCCACCTTTCAATAGTTGACACTCTCTTCTTTCGCAACCTAACTCCACCTTTCAAAATTATTTTTCATGCTTTCAACTCCGTCATTGGCCACATTACTGCTTACACAGTCTGTTGTTTTATGCCAATTTGTTTAAATTTAAACCATTACATTTTGCTATTATGTCATATTTTCACTATTAAACATTCCAGGGGACGATGACACAAAACCATGACATTGCTCAAGTTAAATATCAGTATCAGTTCTTTTTCAAATGTAAGCGGTAGGAGTCCAAATAGTCAGAAGACTATCCAGCCAAAGAAATATATCGGCATTACTACCATGTTTATCAATACACTATTTTCATTCATTTGAATTGAATGGACGCTCCATTCACAAAATGTGAAACGGCTCAAGGCCATACCTCACGGTAATGACAGTGAAGTATATAGTATAATTGTGGAAGTAGACATTAACACTCATTTATCATTTTGTAGTCAGTAACAGGTGAGTCCATCCTCTCTAATGTGTTATAAACCAGTATTTATTAGCAAGCCGCCTTTGTTTGCTTGTTCTGGCCATGCCCTGGCTATTATAAGAGACTTTTTGAAAATACCAGCTTCGAAAATAAAAAGAATCTGACTACTAGAATTCCCTGTTTTATTTTAAAGAAGTCTTTTTAGATTAAATCCTCACTACTCTCCATCGTATAACAGTACGAATCAATAACACTGCTGTGACTTGAGCACATACACAGGCGCTGTAGTTTTTATAGTAAAACCTGTTCTGACATTGGTGCAGTGGAGAAGCACATCTAGCAGTTTCCTAACAGGAGCCATGGAAAGCAAGCAAGGTCCGGAACCTCATCAGGATCCGTAACAGTGCCTTTAGGTGTGGTGGCAGAGAAACATCGAGGACCACCTCTCAAACAGTAACCCATGGACTACTAAGGGTGGCAATGCAGACATCTAACCAACAAGGGAGCAAAATTGTTTCTTCGCCCGGCTTGAAGTGAAGTACCCTGACAAAAGCACTGCACTCACCCTGCAGGAACAGGAGATGAAAAGAGTGCTTTTAGCCATCAAGCCTGCTTGTGGTTACAGTCTGCGTGCCTAGTATGGTCTGGGGTCATGTGCTTATGTATGAGTCCAAGCACATTTCCTTTGTACATCCAATCATTGTGGAAGTATTTCCGTGTATGTGCGTTGAACAGTTCAGATTACGAGGTGAACACCATCTCTCATTGATGATTCCATCCCACACAGCTGATATGGCTCGGGTCAGGGTCAACTCGCGAGCTCTCCGTCTGTAATGCATCCAGCATGGTCCGCACCTGTATGAGCACAGCAGCACACAATATGTTGCTTGCACAGCTCCACATACCATTCCAAGAGGATCGCCCTCCGAAACTAAAGAGAGCCATCAGCTGGTCACCATCGTTTGGCAAGGAAAAAACGCTCTACACCGCTAAATACACATTTTCCTTTCATTGCACAAATTACAGTTCACAACCTCAAATGAGTCTGTATGAAGAGATTCCAAGTATTACCTCCTAAGTGTAGTCATTTTATTCTTGACACACTTGACCATTTGTGTAGAAAACTGCATTTTTGAATTTCAGTTAAATATCTCGAGCCCAAACCACACAAACTATCTCTGATCGCACATTTTGTTTAATTTTGCGCTCACAAATTTGTTCTCTCCCTTTTAAGCAACTTCCACCATCTCCCTCTCCCCAGCTGCCCTTGGCTTGGCCCTGTGTCACCAGGAGCTAAATGTTTACGACTGGCCCCTCATTAACGAAGCCAGTGGCTTTCACAAGCCCAATTAAAACAATGGCTTCATCCGTGAGCACATGAAACAGGCCTTGGTTTATTAGAACACATATAATGAAGTCAGAAAAGTCTTAACTCTCCTTTTTCCAGGATGGTCAACTTGTCAAACACAACACAGGACAACACTGTCAGTTCAGCCCGTGTGTAATTATCCACTACACACACAATCTAGCACAGTACATTTAATTCTGCGGGTCTTAACTTGTGAGGGATCAGAAATGTTGGCAAAGATACGTTTCTTATTCATATTTTTTGAGTGACTCCAAAGTCAGTCAAGGTGTTGCACATCAAATCTTTGTCTTGCTCTGTGCAAACAGGCATTGCCGGTGATTAAAGGGCACCTTCCAAGCCAAATTCATTTTGTGAAGGTTTTCTGACAGTCATATATGTCCCCGTAGCATGAGTATGAGGTCCAAAAATGAAAAATATTCTGTCACCTCATTTACTTGCTTTCTCCATTTTTTGCCCATTGTGTGCTGAAACAAGCAGATCTGAGAGTTGGAAACTTGTGACGTGGAAGTCACTGGTCACTCCCCCCGGGTGTAGTGGAAGCTGCTGTCGACCAGCCCCCCAGATAAGATGAGCCTTACTATTGGCTGGAGCTAGCGTTAACTACACGGTAGTAACCGAAACAACACGTGAACAAAATAAGAGACTTAGAGAAAAATGTAACCAACCATTCTGAAACGTCCTGCTGCAGCCACATAATCTGAACATGTTCGGGAATGGGACCCTCTACTTCTGTGTCCGATTCTTGTTCAATTAGGTACGGTTGAACGACGGCGTTTCAGCCGTAAAAAACAGCATATTGTATGCTAAGAACGTACACCAGCGAGCGTGGAGTGGGCTTGGCCACACACAGCTCATTGACATTTAAAGGTACAGGCACAGAAACAGCCGCTTCTCATGAGAGCTCCAGAATACCAAAGCTATATTTGCAGGAAAGAGCCTCTGGCAACTAAATTAAATCGTGTCAAATACTCCATAGAACTAAGTAAAGCACAATGTGCACAAGTACAGTTGAATAGTCAGGCACGACAATCCCAAGTCATGTTAAAATGCATCCTCTGGAAAGTCAAAATAGGATTAGGAAATAATCAAATTATATCCAATAGCATTTGCAATGTCTGACAAGTTATGAATGTAATTAACTGGGAAAGCTTGTGATTTTGTTGCACCGATAAGATGTAAAGCCATCAAACACTCAGTGAGCATCAGTCATCAGTCCTAATAATGCTGAAGCTCAACAACCTTCTTGAGCTGTTATTCATCCGTCACAGAAATATGCACGCTGGTGATTGTTGGTCGATTATTA
>CAESWR010000093.1:180363-192010 GCA_903171835.1 Mullus surmuletus | reverse complement strand
TCAGCTTTGGTCGTGCACAAGCATAAAGCCACAGATATAAATTTGGTTTGGACATGTGTTCTAACATGAATGTTTTTTAATCTTTAAACTCTCTTCTGTTTGACAAATCATTAAAATCATTTAAGAAAAAGTCTTGATTACATTATCATTTGAAAGCAACATTGTTTACCACTAAACAGACTAGTTAGGTCTAATCTACTTGGACGGGTGAATTATATGATAGGAGAATTAAAACACTGTGATATAGTATTATGTCTATTTTTCTTTAATTATGTGAATCAAAATAGTTTGCAAATAGTGTTGATTTTTGAAATCTTTAAAATAGTTATTGCCGCAAAAAAATCAGAAATCCTCATATCTTTGCTTGTCAATTCATTATAGAGCTGATTATCTAAAAAAAAAAAACTTATGTAGATGAAAAAAATGTTGAAAACGTTCTAATTTTGCTGAAATATTCCCTCTTTTCTTGCCTAAAAGGTCATATTTATTTACAAAAATATCCTTCAAATATAAACATGGAGTCCTCACATGGACTATGATTTCCCAGAAATTCGCTCCCGGTTCTCACAAAGACCAAAGTCCAGGGGCCCACGTTGTCTGAACAGGGTCCTGCCAACTTTTATTCCCTCTTCTCCGTTCATGTTGAAGAGGAGACTAAACTCCCACAATGCCGGCTTCTCTCTGGCCGCCGAGACCTTCCGCCCTCCTCAGTGGGGAGGGCAGGGGGTGGATTTAATAATCACCTCCCTCCCATCATTAACAGCCGTCTCTGCACTCGCATGTCTGATTTACCCCTTCAGACTGGAGGAGGGCTCGCGAGCAGCGCCGCCCACAGCGCTCGGCCGCCGTTTCAGGTGTGAGCTGGTGTAGTCGGCCACTTTAGCGCGTCTTTAAGGGATTAGTGTGGCTTTGCTTGTGGATTATGATTGAAGGGATTTAGAGGCTTTGTCCCCCAAACCTTCACACCACAGATTTAGCCGCACACACCGCTGTGACTCATGCTGAATTTAAATGCGTTCGTGACAATTTTGTCACATTGAACAACATAATATCATGTTATATTTGAGAATTAAACCTGACTTTTTATTATTTGCACATTCTCTTCCCTATCTCAGTATTTCCTGCCGTCAAAATTTACAACCAGCTATGAACCCTTCTAAAAGTGCTCTCCAACCCTTTTATTGAGTTGTTCTGTGGTGTCCTCACTCAGGATTACATGCAGAACGTCCACGGCAAGGAGATCGACCTGCTGAGGACCACTGTGAAGGTACCGGGAAAGAGGCCGCCAAGAGCCGTCTCCAGCGTGTCCGCTTCCAGCGCCATGCCGAGCCCCAAAACCAATGGCCTGACGAAGGACATGAGCAGCTTGCAGCTCGGACAGGTTCCAGGTGAGACCCAGGGGAGGGAGGGGAGTGCCGTTAATGCAGCTCACCAAATAATTAGGCCTGGATTAGAAAGAGGAAAGGGATATATGGTCACTTTAAGAACAAAAAATCCGCAAAATAAAACACAAGATGGACAGCGTCATAGGAAAGCATGTGATTATTATTGCAATATCATCGGCTGTCAATCTCTCTCTATCGGCCTATTCAGGTTTCATACATTTTTGAATGGTCAGATTGAGACTCTGTAATGTTAATGTAGGTTGTTATATGCTCTGGCCACTTGAGGGCATTCCGATATCACCAGTAAACATTTGGATGACCAACAGAAAGTAGTGTTCTTAATAAGTGACTGATACACTTAAGGTCTGTATGTCCCCATGGAGACTTTTCAAAATGGTCAACAGTGCCTTGCTCTCTGCTTGCAGGTAATTAATGAGACTCATGAAACGACTCAGTGCCCGTTGCTTTCATATTTTGAAAAAAAAATAGAACAACATTCTGTTGTTCTATTTTTGGGGGCCACTGACAATTTCACTTCCAAATTGTTCATTTCTGACCTTTCTTACATTCAGAACACTCAGTGTGTTTGACCAGATTTCATGTTTTAATCCATGTGGAGAAAATGAATGATGGACCTTCAGTGTGAATAGGTGAGTAATCATGTTTTAGCAAATGTAACAGGTGTTTGTTTGATTTGTGTTTTGTAGGGAGTTGGGTGGGTGAGCAGGAGGGGGTGCATGTTGAAGATGCACCAGGTTAATATCATTCCACGTGGATCCTAATTAGATTTTCGTGGTTGTGTGGATTATTCAAGTGTTAAACGTCACTTGGACTTTGATTTCCCAGAAATTCGCTCTTGGTTCTCACGAAGACCAAAGTCCAGGGGCCCACGTTGTCTGAACAGGGTCCTGCCAACTTTTATTCCCTCTTCTCTGAGGAGATTAAACTCCCACAATGCCCGCAGTTAATCGCATTTAAAAAAAAAAAAATCTTCCCAAATTATTTTATATTGCACATCTGTTTAAGCAACCAGTAGGGAGGTAGGAAATCTATGTGACTTAAAGCCATAATTCTTTGTTTGTGGTAACATCCAGTCACGATTGAATGAAAATGAAAATCTGCAATTCCACTGTCACCACAACATGTGGGTATTTTTTTTTTATTGCTGCTATTGTTTCATCAGAAAGGCAAACATGGTGTCGTTCCTTCATTAAAATGTTGAACTGTGACAGTGAAAACCAGAATCAGAGCAGAGAGAAACCTTGAGACACAAATGCAAAACGTGTCTTTATCACCTGACATCGTAAAACAAAAGGTGGATGGAAAGCACGTGTCTCCCTTTGCAACGCAAACATGCACACACACAGACACACACACACATGAAAGCAGCTCATATGAGGCAGCTGCTTAAATCAAACACACTCGCAGCTCACAGGGATCCAAGAGGTCTGAGCTAATAGCATGAATATTCAGTGAGCCGTATTCCATGTACTAATTATTGTCATGAATATTAATGTAATCAGAGCGCTGGCTCCACTCAGCCAGCACCGAAAAAAATGAGCTGAAAAAAAAATGTGTGTGTGTGTGCGTGCATGCCTCTGTGTGTGTGTGTGTGTGTGTTGCTTATCTGTGCTGGGGGGTTCATCCCACTGTTGGGCAACGTAGCCTCTTACTAACTCAAGGGTTTGATTTAAGCAGCCAGCGTGCAAGAGGGGAAGAGGCAGCCCTTTATGGTCCCTATGTGTGTGTGTGCACACGCTCGCTTATGTGTGTGTGTGCACTGCGAAAATGAGCAGTATTCAGCCTCTCAGCTCAGTCATGGAGAGGCATTTTTTTCTCCTCTTAATAAGAGTGGACGTGGTTGTGGCGCGGATCCCAGCTGTTCACTGCATCTTCGGCAGGAGGAAGCTAGCAAACACAGAAACACCACTTTCACGAGGTGGAACGTTGTCCCTTGGTTGTAATTACTCATGTTTTAATCACATCGTCGACTGCTTATTTATCGGTTTGAATGAACACAGACCGCAAACCATGATGGGATTCCACTTTTTTTCTGTCTATCTGATAAGCGAACGGCCACTCCACAATTAAAATAAGGTTATTTCAAAAACTTTTGGAGAAAAATTAATTAAATAAACTAAGCTGGGAATAATTACATGGCCTATTTTAACTTCACTTGATATGTCGTTTAACATTAATTGTAAGATATTTACTTTCTCATGTTTTTTAAGGTGTAGAGGTGTGGGGTCACATCCGTAAAATCCCAATATTTAAAGTTTGTATGTGCAAATGTTGTACAAATTTGCCTCCCACACAAAACTTGGTAAGCTCAGTTCTATCACTTCCCGTCTCAGGTTCGGTGTCCGGCAGTTCGTCAGTGTCTCAGATGGCCAGCGGCGTCAGCCTGGTGTCCTTCAACAACCGCGGTGTGGACGGGATGCACCAGCGCTCATACTCCGTGTCCAGCGCCGACCAGTGGACCGACGCAACTGTCATCGCCAACTCAGGCATCAGCACAGGTGACAAGCAACACAACACAACAGAGTACATGACCCAACAGCAGCAATCATTAAGTGAATAATTGTCTGAAGCTCAAATGTTTCATGATCTGTTCCAAATCTGTCCCGATCTATTTGTGGGAAATGCAGCCGTCTCGTCCAGGTTGGGACCACATGTGCAGCTACTAAACAGGCAGACCATAATTTTGTCTCATATTGATTCACCTGCCAACATCTAATGCTGCTTTCCTGTTTGTCAGGCTAATAGGCTCTGAGATTGTGTTACCTTCTCCAAGACACATGTTGGGCCGTTACAAACGGATTTGGGTCTAGCAACTATTGAGTTGTGCTTTACTTCATTCATTTGCTTGTGACGAGTTGAATTGCTTGAGTCTTGATTTTGCATCATCAATTTCCATCATGATTTGTTTAAATATGTGGATTTTTGTAAAACTTGAACATAATTAACCTTTTCAAGGGCACCACTGGAACCATCTGGAAATTCGTTATTGATTGTGATTACTAATTAACAATTAGGTCTAAGGTAACGGCCCCCAGTGCATTGATCTGTGTTTGCACGAAGGTACACAGAAGACCACCTTCAGTTTCAGAGTTTGTTGAAGCACATTTAAGCTACATGTTGCAATCAATGGTAGATAGAGTTTAGAGTTTAATGATGGTTCACAGTATCTCAAATTGACAACAGAGGGGGTAAACAGTAAACACAATGAGTTTTTGTGTTTGAAACTAAGCTTTGCCAATATTATGTCTGGTTGAATGCTTTTTTGAAGGCTTTTCATAGTGAGACATAAACTGGCTCATCAGGGTGTGGATAAACTCTCCTGGGTGTATCGAAAGACATCTTCTGACATGGCCAAATCATTCCAGCTGACATAGTGAAACTGGTAGCAATATAAGAAATGTTTCGCAAGGTTTAAAAAGAAAAATCCGTATTAATGAAAATCCACCTGTTTGCACGGACTCAGGAAAATTAAGGCGTGTGGACATCAGGCTATGACACCCAGATCTTGGTTATGAAGAAGAAAAACACCTATTTGAGTCAAAAAAGGATTGCTTGTGTACTCTAGAGACTGTGCTCTAACCGTTGTTATAGTATTTAATTGATTTATTTTATTTATTCCAATTTATATACTTGGAATTAGAATTTTTTGTTTTGTTTTGCTTTTGCAACCGACCAAACCAAGCTGACAAATTTAGTGAATTACAAGTGTGTCGCAAGAAAACCTCACTGAGACACAGTGATTGAAACTGCAGACAGAGCTCCTGTTTCCATAGCAGATCAGTCCACTACTACAGTATATCGGCTGCACTGACACTTAGTTCTAGTACACAGCATCCAGTTTGTATATGCGCCTCGCCCACACACTGATGCGGTGATGACTGGCAGCTGTCAGTGTTTGTATTGTCATCATGACAGTTCAGTCATCAGTATTGTGGCCTCCAGACTTGCTGAAATAATGTTTAAAGCTGTGAAATGCTTTAAGTGGGACTCCTGGGGCCACAGACGCACACTCAGAAACTCACACACCAAAACACACACATTGAAAAAAAAAAAAAATGCCTGTTCACTTACAGTCTCTCACAGCAGCTTTGTTTTCACCTTCAGCTCTAAATTAATTTTTTCATGTGTGAAGATAATTTTTTGCTACTTCATGAATTTTCCTGTCTAGTTATGAAATAACTGAAATAATTGTGATCTTTGTGCGATACCGCGATGATTTCTTAAGTGAAACATGGTGGACTCTGAAAAAGCTTTCGGAAAATTAAAAAGAATTAGGACACAGTTCTATTTTGGTAATAATAAGTAGTTGTTAGGATCCTAACTTGTTTGTGGAATGTGAAGCTTTTCTGTGCACAGAGGATCAGTTTCTCAGTGTGCCGTTAGTCGTGCATGTTGAGCAGTTGGTGTCCAAACTGTTGAAGCAAAACAACAATCAGGGGGCCAAGGTGGACGAGGGGAAGGCGGAGGAAGAAGTCTCGCGGCTGCGAGTAGAGGGCTGTTTGACGTGGATGGAGCACGGCTTGCAGATGGGAGGGCCGTTAATCCAAAGCGGTTAATTGCGTGCTCGAGGATGGCATCTTGTCAGCAGAGATAAGTTGTCACATTTTCCACTTGAGCTGAGACTAAACGATTGTAAAATAAGTTATGGTCGTCCTTGGGGCTGTCTGCCGTTCAGAGATGCCGAGGAGGGCTTGTGTGTGTGTGTGTGTGTGCACGCGCGCGTGTTCTCTTGTCTGCACACAGTGTGGTCATGTCAGTGTTGTCGCTGCACTGTGATATTGATGGAAACTGAATGTTATTTTATTTCGCCGCTAGTCACAGCTGTCAATGGCTGCGGTGAAGGGTGAGGGAGCCTCGCTGCCTCTTCTGTTGGCCTCAATCACCCTCAGCTTCCGACTTCACCCCCGGCCCCCCCCCTTCAGACCGCCCTCAGTTTTGGCTTTGATTCAAACAGTTGCCACCCTCATCGTGTGGACACTCGGCTGACCGTAGTGTTGCCGCTCTGACCTTACAGACACGGGCCTGGGCGACTCGGTCAGCTCCAGTCCCAGCATCTCCAGCACCACCAGTCCCAAAATGGAGCCACCGCCGTCGCCGCACGCCAACCGCAAGAAGCACCGGCGGAAGAAAAGCACCAGTAACTTCAAAGCTGACGGCCTCTCTGGTACTGCAGAAGGTAACGCCATCCCCCCTCCCCTCACACTTTCCCCACCCAGGTCTGACCACCAAACCAGCCCCAAAGAAAAAAAAATAGTTCAACACAGAATGTCTTTCTAGTTGTGTTGGCGGCCGATTAACATTCCAAAATTTGTAGCAGTGAAATCAGCAAACCTTTTTATAAAATACTGTGATATAATAGAACACAGTAACTACATCTCTACATTTTAGATCCATATATGTATATCCTTATATACATATAAGATATGGGGCTGTCAATTGATTAAAATATTAAATCCCAATTAATCACAACAGTCCATAGTTGACTTGTGATTAGTTGCAAAATAATCAGACCCGAGGAGGATGTAGGTAAAGTTCAACATGGTTAACAAATTTGCTTTGCATCTATCCAAAAAAGTGACAATTATGGGATGCCAGGAACATGAACCATGATCGACGCTAGGTTACAGCTACAAGACTCACACAACCCAACTTCAGGCAAAAATATTATGCAGTTAAAGTAAATGTATTGCTTTAACTTTGACACTACTACTAACTACAAGACATATCATATTTTTCATTATAGGATAAGAAAAAAAAAAGATTTTTAGGTGTAAATCAGAATTAGGAAAAATGTGAAAAAACTGAAGAAAAAAAAAGTATGTTAAGATAATACTGCGATTAAAGTTGACACAGCAAAGACCGGGGTTGGGAAACGCAGCCATGTGAAACTCCATGTGAGACCCCAGACTCCCGCTGTGAGCATCCTCTCATTCCATCCGCCCTTCATCTCTTCTGCTTCTCTGTCTATGTTTCCAGAAGACTCCAGAATTCAGTCTGAATGTCATTGTAGAAAAACTTTAAATGCTGTACAGATGGGTGATGTCATGGATAGCAATGGTTTCCTTCTTGTATTGAGAGTGAAACTGAAAACCTTTGTTCTGATGTAAACCTGGTGGCTTCCTTCAAAGTTATTTTGAGACTTTTGTTCATTTCAGGGTCAATGGTTTTATCTGGTAATGAACTGTATGACTCCCAGTATCTACACTCCCGGCAAGTTGTCTGCTCCAGGTCTCAGTTTATGATGCAAAAAGCAACAGTGGCGTTTGAACCCTCTCTCCCAGAGTTTTACATTTGTCATTTTTCACTCACACTGTCGTCTCCTCGTGCCACGGACGCCTGAACAGATGTGTGAGCAGCAACAGATGTGTAATATTCAGTTCTCCATCACGCAGGCATCAAGCCACTGACAAATCAAGTGGCTGTCATAGAGATGGATGAACACTTCATCTTCTCCTTCTCTCCTTTCATTTTCTTTCTCTTCCTTACTTTACTTTTCATTTTTACTTCTTTTTTCTCCCTTCACCTTTTTTCTCTCAATTTTCCTCCACGATCCATCCGCTCTCTTTTTCCTCCATAACTCTCATCACTTTGTTTAAATTTATGTCATCATCTTGTTCTCGTCTTTTTTTGTCTTATCTATTCTCCGTCCACCCTCCTTTCCTGTTTCATTCCCTTATTCTTCGAGATGAAATCGTTGCCCCGCAGACTCATCATACAGTAACCTCTTTTTTACGTCTAACCATTTTACTATCAAACACTTTTCTCAAATGCTGTGCGTTGTCAGAGGCTCCCTCGACTTGCTCCCTTATTAGTCAGGCCGAGAGGCTTAAGTGAAATATTATAAATAATCCACCGTATTGAAATCTTTTATCAGCTGTGTCACTTTCATTATTCAATAAGCGATTAGTAACAGTCTTCCCAATTTAGCCATTAAGCACCCATCGCACTCACCGCCGACTCACCGCCTGTCATGCTGGGCGGGCAAGTGAAGTATCTTGGTGTCAGACTGAGGCCTGGCGTAATTCATGAGGGAGAACCGCCCTCTGCAGCTGAGCTCCCCACATCCACGGCCACGCTGACACACAATGAGTCTTCTTTAGCCGCAGCTACTTCAGCATTTAAATGCGGCGATAAAGCACATTAAAACATGAGAATAGAAAGTCAAAGGAGCCCAGCGCACATGTGTTTTCATGTGGCGTCAGTCCAGTTAATGAATCTTGGGTGAAATTGGTGAACACACCCCTAAATGGACTGCATTCACAGACTGTCCTGGAGAAGCATTGTTAATTATGGCCAAGCAAATCAGTGTGAGCGTCACTGACCCATCTGTGGCTCAGGCCTCCTCACACTTCTCCCCTTCAACAGGAGATGTGGAACCTCTCCGTTTGAATGAAGCTGAAAAACACCTCGATCAGCAGGTTTTTTACAATGAGATATGTACGGGTCAGGTTTAGAATTTTTGTAAGTATTTAACAAGTTTATATGTAAATGAACTAGTTGTTTCTTTAGTGTTATACTTCATGATACACGACTAACTTACCAAAGATTATAGAACAATGACCAAAGGGAAATCAGGTGATGGCCATGTAAAGACACTATCATGACTTTGGTCATTTCCAACCATAAGTAAAGACATGCTTTGGTTTTATCATATTCAATTTTGGAATATTATGCAAATATTGGAAGTAAATACATTTATGGTAACATATAACATCCCACCTATTGTGAATTATAATAGGATTTCATGCTGTCATCAAGACAAAGGTAATGTCTGTGCAGAGGAAGTTGTTTCAAGATAAATACTGTCAATTTAGAATGCGAGAAGTTCTTAAATTTTAGTTGATACTGAATCACAATGTCAACTACTAATCCTGTAAAAGCTTGTAAGTGTTTGTTTGCAAATGCAGTCCAGTAGTAGAAATACTGGGGGCAGTATCGCTTTCCTTTTCTGCCATGACTGTATTCTGTCATAACGAAGAAGTCCATGAATCACGGTGAAAAGAGAGACAATCAAAAAGACAAAGCCACAAACACGGGCATAGACCAAACACTGGAAACCCAATGACTGTTTTGATTCAGGCTCTGCAAAGGAAAGTTGTAGTTTGACGGCAGCACTGTGGTGATGTATAAACATTTGAACCACATCAGTTTCCATGAACTCACCACTATTTGATACTCACCTGTCAGAAACCTTTGAAGTGGACCCACCAATTCACGCGCACAAATACAGGAGTCCCAACAGGGCAAGGAGCCCATTCCAAATAGGCATTTTTGATTCTTTAACTACAGTGAGCTGAGGTTGATCTCTGTGTGAGAGGTCAAATTTGCTTTGTTGATTTGTTGAGACTCTTCCTCCAGTCAGGACATGCAGATGTTTACAGCAGTCAGCCATCAGCTCAGCAGTGCTCCTCTACCTCCAGCACACCCCTTCACTAACTCATTCTGAGCGTGAGTTCCCAAAGCATCAAGGTTAATTTGTGATATTGGCTGTGTCACAAATCAAATTGGGTCAGGAAGGGAAGCAAAGAGGTTCAGTCTGGACAACAGACCAAAATAACCAATGAACTGTCTATAGTCCGCCAACTATCTGTCAATGTCCTAATTTAAATCATTAGATACTCAACTCTTTTAAGGGTACCTACTTGTGTTTATTTATTCTATATGAACCTACTTCCATGTTTATTAGTCTTTGCTTCATTTTCCAAAAACATTTCAAGAGTCAAAAGAGGTCAATATTTTTAAATCTAAGAACATTGTTATTTCTTATCTCATTTCAGATGAAAGATCAATCTATGCCCTTTCAAATAGGCTATATTTTGTTTTCATATTGTTTGTATTGAAGAAAATACATCTAAATACATTTCAAAATAAATTCATTGATCAAATGTTTAGTTTACTGATATAGCAGCCCTTCCTGAACCCCCATATCCACTGTTGATTGTAAAATTTGAGATTTTCTTTCTGGTAATTTACTAATTTCTTAGTTGTGGTGAGCTAATTAATGCATATTGGGATATTACAGCAACCTCTTTATGCTCCTCTTTCAGTCATTAATTTTTTCATCATATTTAACAGGACAATACGCACAAATATTGAACCATTATAGTCCACATATCCTCTAAGAAAAACAAAAAATTGTAAATGTGGTCCAAGTCTGAAAGTCCATTGTCCTGTGAAGTCATGTCTATACATATTAAATATAGTGTTTTCATGAAATAATGCTATGTATGAAAGTACATTTGATGGAAACGGCAGCTACAAACGGCTTCAATTTCTTTCTTTCCGCTTTCGGGAATCAGACTTGTGACCTTTTCAAACTGATTAATTTTTTAGATTACTAATGCACCTGCGATCTCTCACCCACAGCAGCTCCAGGTTATCTGGCTGATTTCAAAGCGGGCCGCTCCTCGCCTCCCTCACCCTTTGAGCGACAGCGGCAGTAACATATTGAGCGTCTGTGTACCCTCTGTTTCATTCTCTGGAAACGCTGGTGCGGTTACAAATACTCAGGGTAGCCTTGGGGGAGTAAATATAACCCAGCGTTTGTTGTTTAAGATTGAGCAGCATTCAAAGGAGTAGAGGTCAGAGGTCACAGAGCTCACAGCTCAACCATCAGTGTTTTCTGCAGCCAGTTTCTTTCAGTTCTGCAGATTTAAATGCTCTTGTGTGAATATCATTCACATTTTATCCACTAATGAACATACTTAAGATGATTTAAGTTTCATTAGCCAGATCATTATTTTTTGCCAGAATTTGAAATTTCCCCATTACCCTTTTAATTGTTCATCCCTATCTGGAATTAAAACTAACAAATATTTTAGATAGTCTCATTTCTTTTTCAGCCATTTTACTAAACATCCTAACACAAAGGGGCATCTCCAAAATTCCTATTATCTGTCCAAAACCTTTGAAATATTCACGGTCCAGTGATAAAGCACAGAAAAGCATCAATTAAGGGGACACAAAGGACAAAATTACAGCCAAATTATGACAGATTATGACAGATATGACAGAGTATATCACAATGAATAAACACATAAATGTTGATATGTAACAATTACAATTAATCGGGGGAGGGGGCGGTTATCTAACCCACGATCAGTGAAATTAGAAAACTATTTCCTCCAGTTTAATATGCATCCTCTGTGTGGTAAAATGATGAAATGGTGTGAAAACAACAGTTCTGTGAAACTTCTAAGCCTAGAAAGTTCTGACAAGATGGAGTAGAAGTAGGTCAGATG
>CAESWR010000093.1:165628-180277 GCA_903171835.1 Mullus surmuletus | reverse complement strand
TATTTCTTCTTCTGCTAGACAGAACAATTTTTGCAATATTTTCCAGGTTATTAATGTTGTAAAAGGCTACGAATAATATGGGGAGTAATGACCTGTGTCACAAAGCAATACTGTGTGCGGTGACATTTAAGGGTTTTAATTTGTGTTTCCCAAGGCCCCCTTTTGTGTCCCTCACACCTCCCCTCTCATTGCACCTACCAGCCTGCTGTCACACACACACTCTCCATCATGCACACACACCCCTCCTGCAGGGTCGACTCGATCCTACCCAACCCACGTCTTGTAAATGCTGTATATCTGGTTTGTTCTGTTTCTGCTGCTAAAGGTTGCTGGTGTCAAAGTTCACAAATTGCCTTAGTGCCACCTCTCTGTGTGAATGTCACCAACACTACCTGAGAGCAGTGGCAGTAATTACCAATACGGGGTGGATGGCTCGCTGTCTGTGTGTGTTTGTACTCATGCATACATTCAGAAACAGTCAGAACCCAAAACACATAGATGCAATTTGGGGAAGACTATTGTGTGTATGTTGCATAATTACAGACTCTGTCACTTGAATGGAGAAAAATGTCTTTGAGTCCAGCAGAGTCCATCAAAACCGAGAAATGACAACAAGGCCTCGCTGTGAATTAAGCACTTTTTAATGCCCAATCATTCGGCCATTGCTGTCCTGGGTTCACTGCAATACACAGCTTTGTGCTTGGCTTTGATGTGGGGTGATAGTCAAAAAACGAAAAATGAAGAGCACAACTGAACCACACTCAAGACAACTTCTTCAAGCAGACAGTGCCCACAATAAACTGGACTCAAGGGAGGGTCGAGTGTATTGGAAAAAGATCTTTGACAAGATCTCAGCTCATCCTGTCAACATCCTGTCAGTGGAAGTGCATCTACGTCCATAGCAGACAATTAAAATAATTTGCTTTAGTCACTCAATGGCGGTATACTTGACCTGAACATGAAATTTATCGCCACAATACAACCAAAATGTTTGGAAGTGTTGTAAACCTTACAGTCTTGATTCGCTTCAGGAATCCAATAGTCATCACCTACTGCAAATAATGCTCAATCATTTGGATATTCACTGTAAATTCTCAATCATCCAGTTTATAGTATGTCTAAGTCAAGAAGCTTTTCGCCACTAAGTCCAGTTGCCCACCATGGAAGCTCATACACACTTACCGCTCTTCCTTGTCATTGCCTTGAATAGACATTCTCACTAATTCGAAATCAGAAAACTTTGTTGCAGCAGAGGTTTTCTTTGTCTCACATAAAATCAATCAACACTGAAGACATACAACACAGCGGGCGGTGTTAGATCAGCAACTGGCGCCAATGCCTACCATAATCTAATGGATTTTTCTTGCCAAAATGCAAGCAAGGTGCCATAGCAACCTGGAGGAGATCTGATGATTGAATCCGATGAAAGACCAGCTAGTGACATTTACCATGTACTAACTAATCAAAAAGGTAGAAGCCGAGCTGAGTGTTTACAATTAAAACACTCCCAAAGAGTTAATCTGCTGCTCAGTCAGACTTTTTTTTTTTTTGGCTCATGGTTTTGTTGGCTCTGCCGTGATCTCCATATTGTAGCATATCTGACGTTAAAGGCTTGCTTCCTTGTGTATAAACAGCAGAGACAAGAAGGAGAAATGCTGACATTGAGGAAATGATAGAGCGACCATTCATCATATTTCCAGTCAATATAACAGTGAAATGATTGTGATGGATATTTAAAGTGTTGTCCTTTACAGAAGGATACTTCTACATGCTTGCAATTGTAGCCATGTTATGTGTACTTGCGAGGTGCTGATATTTCAAAGATGCCTTCTATATATCTTCCTACTCACCGTATATCTGCGGATATCGCATGACGCATGTAACATAACTTTAATCCTAAGTACTCCAGCAGCATTTTATTGAATAAACTCAACCCCAATGCCAACACTCCATCAGTGTTGGGATGGGTGACTGAATTTTCCATTTTTTGTGAAGACATAATGGTTAAAGAAGTGGGCTTCTGGTGCCATTGATATTTCAGTAATTGTTTTTTCTTCACCTTATTACAAATACTCAAGGATGAAATCACCACTTCACTCTAGCAACTGCTGTAAATAGTCTTTTTTAAGTCTGTTTTGGCTTCTTCTTCTCCTCCCATTCTTCCCTCGCGTCCTTCCTCAACTCGGACAAGGCCATTGATTATCCAGATCCCAGCCAGAGGGGAACTTTAGCTCTGCTGCTGTGAGACGCTTCCCATTAGCCAAATGACTGGAGCTGAGAAAGAGCAAATGGTTGTTCCCTTGCGGGTTGGCTGTGACCGCTCTCCGACTGATTAAACCTCTTTTTTTTCACAGCCTCGTTGGCACTCGTCATGAAAGAAACGCTCCACAAAGTGTCAATACTCAGTTCCAGCTGCCATAGGTGCTTTATTTAATATCAACAGACCTGTTTCTTTGGATGCTTCTGTGGAGGCTCATAGCATCAGTGGCGGTTACCATCTTGGAGATGACTTTTGAATAAGCAATAATCACCCAAATAACCTCTTGTAGTGATGCTCTTTCAGCCATTCTTTTCCTCCAGACTTTAGAATTTTCTTAAAGCTTAACCCTGATAAAACCATGATTTAGCCACTTATATCTGGAACTTTGAAGCACTTCACCTCAGCTAACTTCACAAGCTCTTCAGCTTTGAAGGATACCCCACATATTTGCTGTTTTGAGCTCTCAGATTGTCTTTTAAAAATTATTCTGTCCTACACTTTTGTTTCTGGATGCCTTAGGCAACTAGTATTTGCACTTCTTTTCTCCATGCTCAGTGTAGTACACACAGACACACGACAGAGATCGAGTCATCTTTTCTCTATTTGAACTTGTACGAGTTTGTTATTAACCTGATATTTGACACACATTGCAAGTTTTACAATAATGCTCCTTCTAGAAAAAGAAAGCTTATAGGTCTTATGAATTCCTAAATGACCAGCCATTGGGCTATCATGTGCCAGATCTACAATTTTAGGGTGAATTTTTGTGGAATTAATACCTTGTAGGGGTCCAAGGAGCAGAGATGCTGGTATTATACGGGCATCTCTGCTTCCAGTCAGCTCTGAGCCGCAGCAGTGTGTTTGAACACTTATCTGCATTGTTTTTCTGTTCAGGAGGAGAAGAGATTTGTTTCAATTACTTTTGATTGTCTCTTTTTGGAACCTAAGAAGCAATTTCTTTTCATTATATACTTAATTGATAACAACAAACTACTTTTTTGATATAGAATATTTAATCTTTGTTTTGTGTTGATGTAATGATGCTACTTAATAAACTTGAGAGAAAAAGGTAAAGAACAGCAACGTCAAGGACCCCAAGCTGTTTTACTGCCATGTACTCTGCAAAAATTGACCAAAATGACGTTGAAAAGGATGTTTAATGTAGATGTTTATCTCTAAGTCCTTTCCATCTGGGTTTTCCCCAAAACAGAACAAGAGGAGAACTTTGAATTCACCATTGTATCGCTGACGGGCCAGACGTGGCATTTCGAAGCCACATCCTATGAGGAGCGCGACGCCTGGGTGCAGGTCATCGAGAGCCAGATCTTGGCCAGCCTGCAGTCCTGCGAGAGCAGCAAGAACAAGGTGAACGACACAATCACGGTTTGAACGAAACAAACCAAAGGAGAAATTTCGTCTGCAGTGATCATATTACCAATTCACAGCAAGCGTCATGTTGACGCACCCACTATTCCCTGCTTACACAACTCACATAATTACAAAATAGTAATTACTGTAGCTACACATTGCCATTTTCCACTGCACATGCGGCAGGCATCTCTGCTCTCAGTCTCTGTGTTGATGCCTCAGGCTTTTATTACTCGCCGTCCTACCCAAAACAGCAACCACTCCTCCCTTCCCCCTATACATTAGTATGCCATGTTATTGCTTCATTCCACAACACCAGTGGGTTTGAAAGAGCTGATTAGAGGTCAATTGAGGTGCTGGGGTAGATGGGTAAAAGCGTTGTTTTTAAAATCGTATTGGATGAAGTTTTCATTTGTATGTTTTTTCTTATTTATATGGCACAAGTCAGCTCTGTTACAAATGTATGAAAGACTGGAAAGTATACACAGGAATAAATAAAATACTAAAATGAATAGAGATTAACAATGATTTCATTAATTTTCATGCCAAATATTTTATAGTTCATAATTAAAACCAAATAAATCCCACAATGAGGTTGTTTCCTGAACTAAATCACAATTCCGATTATGTTGTCTGGGTAGTGAATGTAATCTGTAACCTTTTCTTTTCTCACAGTCTCGCCTAACCAGTCAGACAGAGGCAATGGCCCTCCAGTCAATCCGAAGTATCCGTGGGAATAGTCGCTGTGCTGACTGCGAAGCTCAGAGTGAGTACTGACATCATTAATACTCATCAACTGTTTTTTTTAAGAGTCGCTTAATAGCCTGAAATGCTTTTGACATATTTTTGCCTTCTGTCTCTCAGACCCGGACTGGGCGAGTCTAAACCTCGGGGCCCTGATCTGTATCGAGTGCTCGGGTATCCACAGGAACCTGGGCACCCATCTGTCAAGGGTCCGCTCACTGGATCTGGATGAATGGCCGCTAGAGCTCATCAAGGTCATGTCAGCCATCGGCAACGAGCTCGCTAACAGTGTATGGGAAGCCAACACCCAGGGTCACCTCAAACCCGGGCCAGACGCCAGCAGGTAGGAATCAACAACAACAAATATTTCTAATTTGGCGGAAGTAGTAGGGTTTTATTTATTCTTTTTCTTCTCATTGGGTTGAAAGTGCTTTTTATTAGTTTTATTTGCAAAGAGAAGAGATAGATATTCTATTTCTCTGACGTTTACATACCCTCTCATTTGTTCTCATGTGTCAAAACCCAAGACAATGTCTGACTGTGAAGTGCTTTGTAGGTCGAGAATTTTAAATTCTGTCCAGGATTTTACTTGAAGCCAATGGTGTGAAGTCATTGTGGGGGAGATATGTCCCCTACTTGTGGTTCTTTAACGGGGATCTTTTATCTCTCAGAACCTCAGTATCTTTGCTGAGATGTTGAGTCGAAGCCACAGCTCATGAGGCAGCTAATGGCTGAAGGCTGAGGTATTAACAAGATAAAGTATTCTGATGGACTCCATTTTGATATACTTCTGCCAGAACAGATAGGGGGCAGTGTTACACACACCATCCAGACTGTGTTGCAGTCCGACGCGAGTGTTTGTGTAGACTGCAAAGGGAATGTAGCAAATCTTTGAACTTAAGCATGACGTTGCATCTGATCTATGTGTCTGTGCGTGCATGTGTGTGTGGGTGGATATTTGAGTGTGGATGTGTTCGCGCGTGGGTGGGTATTTGTGTGTGTAAGTGTGTAATTATCGGCCATGCGGCTCTGGGAAGCCAGCAACCATCATAACAAATTAGAGCTGACTGCCATCCACATAAAGATCGACTTCGCTGTCCTCCCTCCTCCCCCCTCCCTCCTGACCATCATTAGTCACAAGAAGCCCCTTACAATTACTCCACACATGACCCCCATCTCACACACACACACACACACACAAACACACACACACACACACACACACAGTATATTGAAACACAGTATGTAGAAATAAGCTCAGCAGCCAGACACAACAAACACGCATGACAATCAGCTTTTCCACACATATGTAAATTTCAGGGATTTTATTAGTCACCTTGATTGTTGTTTTTGATCAGCAACTGGTGACATTGTGAAAATACTGACGTAACAACATAAAAAAAACTTGATAGGTTACAACTGAACTGTTGATTTAAATGCAGTTAAATCAACAGTGCAGTACAGGGATTTTTATACTTTGACAAACCACTTTTTCTGCTTTCTTTGTCCTTGACTTGTGCTTTCTTTGTCCTTGACTCCACTCCATGACGACATTTTTTTCCGGTGCGAAGAGTTCTTAGTTTGTTCTTGGGCTTTGGCTATAGCATTCTGTGATTTGCAGCAGAGCTTTTGTTTAGAGAGTAAAGTCCTAGTATCAATTTGTATTGAGATTTCCCAGAGATTCTTTTTGAATTTGGATGTGAGTTGTTTTAATCTATAGAATTTTGACTGAATCCTAGTCAGGTTGTTGTGGTTGTTGCTTATAGGTGTTTTGGATCTACTGAATACTGTTAATAGGTGATATTCATAGTCCTATTCATAGAGTGAACTGCTCCATGTTCTGTAATACTCTAGTCACCAAATGAATAATAAAGTGATATCTCAGATAGTTGTATAAGCTGCTAATTTATTGAGTCATACTTGAGTTACATTTCCAAATGAACTTTAAATAAGGATTAATGGGCTATTCTAAAGTGTTCCAGCTGGGTTTGGGTAATGACAGACCCATGTACGTCTGTCGCTGTCCCGTCGCTATGACTGATCTTTCTGTAGCTCAGCAGTTTGTTTTCATTTCAGGGTTCATCTGTGCTGTGATTCTGCTGTTCGTCCAGGCCCTTTTAACAAAGGCATGAATCACCATAGAAGCCCACTGGATGTGAATATCATGATGCAGTAGTCAGGAAATTACACGGCCATACTTGGGTCATGATAACGTCCTATGATACGGGTCTGACGAGATATGATGATCATTCTGAGGTCACACATATTATTGTAGCCACCACGTATACGTTTATATGTTATTATCACAATAATGCATAATTACATGTAATTACTTGACTCGGGATGAACGCTGATGAAGCAGATGGAGGCCTTCTTGTAGCACCTTTTGTTTCCAAAATTGAATGGAAGGCAGAGCTCTCAGCTAGCAGTCTCCTCTCTTCCTGTCTTGTCACTGATCCTGTGTTTGGAGGGTTCCTGTCCAAGTGCTTGCTCACAGGGGATTAGTTGGCTATTTGCTAAAAAATAAATGTTTTAAGAGCGCGTGTAGACCTGCTCTATGTGAAAGTGTCCTGACAGCAATGTTGTGATTGTGTCACTATAGAAATGAAATTGAATCTGCAACTCCTCAGTAGAGTCTTCAATCAATGCCTTGTCCAGGTGGGAGCATGTGAAGTAAACCCTCGTTGTGTTTCAGAGGAGCTAAACTTTCATACAAGTGTCAGTGTCCTATATTTGATGTGGATATCTACTTGGCCATCACTGCTGAGCCATGACACCCCTGTTTGCACCAGTGGCCCATTTCTGTTGTGTTAGTCCTCAAATATGGCTCACCTTGACGCAAATATGTAAAGCAATCAAGTTCCTCGTTTAAGACTAGTGCAGGCATGTCTCAACATTGACCGCAGTGAAAATGCAAATGCATCCATCCACATTGACTCCCTTGAAACACGCACACACGCACACATCCAGACACTGAGGGTGATCTGTGAGTATTGATGTGCCATTAGCCATCCTCCATCAGAGCGTTGATGCTTTTATTGTTGTTCATGTTCCTATTTATTTATGAATTTGATGTATGTTTCTCCCCCCCAAAGAGATCAGGGAGAGAAGTCAATATTATCTCAATTTACCCGTGATGCTCTACTGCAGCTCCATCTCTCCCTCGTCCTCTCACTCGTCCCCTGTCGATAGGATTTATCCATCCATTCTTCAAGTGACTTGCTACTTCTCGTTTTCACTCCATAAATCCCCCCTTTCTTTCTCACGTTGTGTTTCCTAGATCATTCCACTCCATTTTTGTCTCTGTCAACTCTCTTGTTTAATTGCAGCTGTTTTCACGCAAATACACCACGCACCATTCAAATGTCTTGTTTGTCAAATAACGGATACTTCCCCCAACCATCAAGTGGCACTATGGTGATAACAGTATTGTTATTTAGATGGCTGGTATGTGGTATTTGTAATGTGATTGTAGTAATTGATTACAAAATTATTAAACAGCAGTGGAAAATGTAGTGTTGCAGTTGCAAGTTGGACCACAAGAGGCTGCTCTGTTGTTGTTGTTGCTGTCATCATCCCCTAATAACATACAAAAGAAGAAGAAAGAGGAGCACACCAGAGTCCTCTGCACGGCGCTCCTTACATTAGCTTAGCTGCGTACCTCATTTGACAGTCGTGATGTCAGATTTATTTCTCAGATAATGTTGAATGACTGGCAAACTGCGCAATCGTTTCCCCTTTGCTCGCATCTTTAAACAATATCTCAGAACATAAAGTGGCCATCAACTCTTCAGATCGTTGGGATGGAGGGGAGGTGTGTCTCTCTCCAGCAGAAGCTGCTCACAGCTGCTCGGCGCAATAAAACGCGCTCTCGATACGAGACACATTTATTTGTACATTTTCACTAAGCACAGTCCATCATTTCTCGGCCACACTCCTCTGCACACACCTCACTGCTCCACCACGTGCTCACCACAGACTCACACACTGCCCCAGTTGAGCCTCACAAATCACAGTTCATAACTCTTTGGTATGAGTTGTTTGCCTGCCTTGTAAACAAGGTTAAAAACAATGGAAATTAAGGATGAAATCTACTATCTACCATGTGCGTAAAAGAGCTGTCACTGTTAGTTTTTCACTCTTTCACCATTGATGACAAACTATTGGACAAAGCAATGGCAGGACATTTTTATTTTTGTGCACAAATACATGTTGTGCTTGTAACCATTGTTTACATTAGATTATAAACCAGGCTATTGTCTGCTTTATAAATCCTCTACTGTACAATAACAGAGGAAAGAAGAAAGAAGAGGACAAGGAGAGGGCTCTTCTTTGTCCATGCAGTAGGAAGGATAGCAGGAGAGCGGAGGCGGGGTTGTAGATGGATGAAAAAAATGCCCTCCCCTCGTGATCTCTCAAGTGAGTAATAGAGGCTGAAATTTCATTTTGCAAGTGGCTGATTTAATGATCCAAAGGGTAATTAATGGCCTGATTATCTTAATGTTAAATATGGCCAGCAGCAATTACGCTGACCTCCTGTCTGTCAAGGTCTGGCCCCCCACTCTCGCCTCCCAATTAGGCCCTGTTTGGAGGTTTGGTAGGGGGGTGGAGATGGAGAGAGGGAAGAGAGGAATTGGGCAGATGGAGGGAAGGAAGCAAGTTGAGAAGAAAAAGGAACGAGCAGCGGAAATAGGAGGGAACGGAGAAGATGGAAAGAGCTGGAGGAAGGAAGATGCAGCGGGGAGGGTGGTGCATTATTATGTCTGTCAGTATTAAACAACCCTGTTTTTCCCCTCCTCCCCTCCCCCGTCAAGATCCGGCTCAGACCAGAGGGAGGAATTATGTTGGTGGAGATCACACCTCATCTCCACAGCACCTCCCCTGTCCAATGAGATATGTGACAGGGCCAAGCCCTGCCATCTCCAACTGTTGTCATCCTCTCTTAGTCTTACCCCTCTTTGCTCTCCTCTTCAGTCCCCCCGTCCCTCCCCCTCTTTGCCCTCTTCTCCATATGTTTGCCCACAGCAACGGCCATTCCAGGTCTCATTAACATCAGTGAGTCTTGGGCGGGACGAGTGTCCTGTCACTGCTAATTGTTTTAGAGCTCAGTGCTGTGAAAACAAGCACTTGCCATGCTTGTTCACTACGACAATGCGTCATTGTGAACGCAGATACTTGTTGACACGCGTCCCTCGCAGTGGCAAAAGCATGGCGAAAGCAAGAGCAGTGAAGGACGGCGGTGGGTGAACGCCAAACGTGCTGTGACAGAGGGATCGCAGTATTTTTCTCTCTACGCTACAACCCACAAAAAGACTCATCTGGCCCCCAAAACGTTCCCATTAACCTCTGGCTGCCCACGGTCAGCAGTCATCACCTCAGCTGGCACGCTCACCCAGAGTCCACACCCCAGCTGATGCCACCGCTGAAGGGGCTGCTAAATTTGGGCGTGTTGCCCATCCTGGAGTACCCACAGGGGGCTTGCTCGCCGGCTTGGCGGTCACTGCCATAATACCAACCTTCCCGTTCTTGGTGCCCTGGTTCATTGTTTTAATTATCTGTCATGCAACACATCAACACCAGCACCCCAAAGGTCTGCTTAGCACTGGCTTTGACGCAGCGTGTTAGCAGGCCTCAGTGGACAGCAAGTGACAGTGCTGCTAATCCATCTTCCTGGCCTCTAGACGAGGGAGGCGGATTGTGGTCTCCGTCCCCCAGGCTGCCCATATCGTCCCCTCCTTACCTCATGCCAAAAGTTGACCTTAGGCAGTTTGTCCGAGAGGATTGGCTTCTTTAGCCAGTTTGCACTCTTCTCTACCCGATGGTAGCCTTTGTTCACAGTTCTAGTGTAGTTCTAGTGTTGGAATCTAGACCACGATTATTAGTCCTTCTCATCATACGTGTTTTCATATCAATTACGTTTATAAACAGGAAGATGGCAAAAGTGATCAGCTAGCCCAAAATAATTATATATATATATATATATATATAAACTTTTTTTTACAAAAGGACCAGGTAAAACTTAAAATTTAACTCTTAAAATAATGAATAAGCAAGTGAGGCAGTGCATGTCTTCACATAAAGTAATTAAAGTAGCAAATTTCTCAACATCATGTTCAATAATGTCCAAATTCTTAAGAGAGGCCAAAACGTTCCCAGAAACTTGTTTTCATTCTATTTGACTTGTCAAAATATTAATGGAGCATGTGCCCCTCATCTTTATCCACATCGTGCAAGCGTTACTTTGCTAATTGGTGTTACATTCCGTGTTTTGCGCCTATACACTGGAACAATTCTTTTCAAATGGCATTCATCAGCATGAATTATAAAAACCATCAGAAACATTGTGAAAAATATGTTTATTAACTGAAGAATCTAGATGTTTTTATTCTATAATACTACTACAGCTAACACAATATTAAGAATATGTACTTATTTTATAAATGCAATATTTATGTTTGTGTACATAATTTAATTCATAACAGTTATCATTGCATACCATGCTCTTTAAAAATGTACATATTTCAGAGACTCAACAAATCCCCCATGTGCAAGCATTTGGTCTACAACATTAGAAACCTCCGAGCAGATCACCAGCTCATGGTGGGTGGTCATGTAACTCCCAGTTGGGTTGAGCCAGTGTACATACTCATCACTTATTGCCTCGCCTCTGATTGGAAAATATACTTAATTGTCATATAAGGCAACTGAACTAATTTGTGATTTTTTTTTCAAGTAAAATGTTCTTGGACTGCATGATTTACATAGAGATGAATAAATTGAAACATACGAGTATGCTTCAAATCCTTGAAAAAGAGGCTAGAATCAGGTGGAGGGAGAGCCTTCTCCAGGAGGCTTCACCTTGGGGTCAGCGTGAACAATAGTTGGGAGTGGAGATTTGTAGGTGCCACACCTTAATTAGACAGCAGAAAAATGAAGGTAGCTAACGAATGAGCGCGAGCGGCTTTCATCGGCACTGCTGCACTTAACAGCGTGTGCTGCATGACGAATGCACAGCCAGTAATAATTCAGTAGCAGGTCTGTTGGCACTGGGAATCAGGAGAGAGGAAAGAATAAGGGCCCTTTATGAGAACAGATTAGTCTTCTTCCCCCCTAAGAAAAGGCCAGCACTAACAGGTTTAAAATTAGACCAGAGGCTTTTAATCTGGGCTGGGGTGCAGGTGCAGCCATTGCCCCCAACACAGCGGCGGGATTGGGCTCAGGGGACTTTATGGGGCCAGCGAGGAAAAGGGGCCAAGCAAGGGGCCGGCATCACAAGATAATTGCCCCCCAGAGTCAGTGGAGGGAGGGCGGGGGGTGGGGGCAGCCCTGCCTTACACCTCATAAAACTGAAAGTGATATCAATCACCAGCCCTCCCCTCCTGACTCTGCTCTGTGATCATAACACAGATTGGACTGGTGTGATGGCAGACAGACACCTACATATCAGAGACCCCCACCTCAGTCAGGACACATTGTTAGCAGCAGATAGTCGAGCATGAGGCGTCATTATAGAAACAAACTCTCGCAGGGTCATCTTCAGGCTGCCTGAGCAAACCTACAACCTCAAGTTTTCATATTTTGGTTTTATTTGGTCCAATCTCTACATATTTCGATATTACATCATTAACATTGTGACACATCTAGTTATTAATCTCTTTTTACTTATAATGGGTTACCGAGCATGTTGGGTAGTAAAATATGAAGAGATATACAGTGATATTGGCACTCGATCAGTACAAGTAAATAAGCTTGAAAAGAGCACAGAGCAAAGGAGGCCTTCATATTTTTAGTGCGAGCAACAAGTAAAATGCAGGCAATGCACAGTCAAAATGATATAAGAACTTTTATTTTATTCATTCACCGATTTTTTTGTAGGTGATCAATTTAGAGTAGACACATTAAAGACCGCCACCAGAGGGCACTCCGAAGCTCCTGTGTCACCGTCATCCCCTGACATCCACTTAAAGAGGAAGAAAGAGCAGAACACCCCCTCAACTGAGATCGTTTCACTCAGTCGCGCAGTGGTGCAGCACACTTGATAACAGTTAATCATCTCTGAAACTCTAATACAGTTGCGTGTAACCTCTGAACAACATCTGGCAACATAGAGCGGTTGTGAACAGCGCAGAGAGTAGGGAAGCAGGGCAGGTGTGTCTTTGCACATCTGAAGTTTGGTTACAGCTGCTCGGTCTCAGCTTGTTGCAACTAAATCTTGTCCTACAACTGCATCATAACTTGGCCAACCTCCTCAACACACAAGATACACAGAGATGCCAATTTACTAGAAACTAGAAACTGCCTATTCTCCATATCGGTAGTATGTGGACCATTTGGATATAGAAACACCTGAAGTAATATTTTCATCCATCCATCCATCGTTCCATCCATCCATCCGTCTTTTACCCCTCATGCCAAACAGCATCACAGGGGTGCCGGAGCAGCTGCCATTGGGCATTGGGCAGGGATTCATCCTGGACAGGTTTCCAGTCTATCACAGGGCCACACATAGAGACCACCCACATTCACACCTACGGGCAATTAGAGTTACCAATTAGCCTACCCTATGCATGTGGGAGGAAGCTGGGGTTCCCTCATGGAACCCATGCAGACACTGTGAGAACATCCACAGCTAACCTCAACGTTCAACTCCAGATAAAAGCGTGGGACGCAATTGAACCCGACGAGATTGTAGTGCAGTAACGGCAATTATTCAGACCAAGAAAACACATGTAGATCCCTATGAGCTGCTAAGGCTCATAGGTGTGGCTCGTGGGAGGCAGCCCCTTTGTTTACGTCTGAAATGCTGGTGCTCAAATGCACCATCTAGTGGCAAATTATCATATGTAGCCCCTTTTTAAAATATAAGCGTAATGGGTTTCTGATACTGAGATTTCTTGATTTATCTTGTACACTTAGCTTATAGTTCTTTAAAAACAGTGTATGTAATTTTCTTTCAGCATTGTTTAATAAGTGCCGGAACTTCATACTGAGGGCAGAACTGACCACTTGTCTGTGTGAAACTGTAAACCAGCAGCTGTCCTGTAAGATTCAACACAGAAGTTTTTCTTTTGGCATCAGATTCTCCCACCCCCCACCCCCCACCCCCCATGCTTCCCTGAGTCCTCGACTGTGACGCAGCAGCTCTGGCCTTGCGGCCTTTGCGGTTGTAACATTTCCTCGGAGATTTGTCAGACGCAGAGGAGTCAAGCTGTTTCACTGCGGTAGAGGGATGTTTGGAAAGTGAAACTGACAACAAGGGGGATTAATTTGCTGCGCTAATTTGCTAACACGCAGCCCCGCCAGAGTACAGGGGGATTATCTCCCTCCCCCAAGTGTTGTACCAGTTTCTTTGTATTTACATGACATCAGTTCCTGAACGTCTCAACCTGCAGAGAGAGACAGATGCAGTTAAGGGCTGCGATCAGGTTTTTTCTTTTCAGATTTCCTTTTTTCACCTTTTTCAATCCGATGAAGATGGGAAGTAACTGTTTCCTGAACCAAGCCTTTCACCTCCGATCATCTCAGCGGTGAATGGCAGCATGAATCGTTTTAGAATCAGCAGGTTCGTGAAGTGAAGGTCTCAAATGTTCACCAGCCGGCGTCGGCTCACCGTGAACCCATTCAGTCCAAACATATTACCAACAACCACGAAGAGAACTTTTCCACCCCCTTTCTGCCTTTTCTTTATTATATGAGCAATTTGCTGACTGAGCCAATTAGCCACAGGGTGGGAGGGCGGCGAGCAGGAAAGGAAGGGGGGGTTGAGGGGGGGCAGGGAGTAATTCATACCGTCAGCGTACAGATTCATTTCTGCTCCAGGAGCTTGCCCCGCTGTCTCACAGAGGCCAGGAGCAGAGCATGGCCGCCGAGGATGGACAGAGCCGCGTGTGTGGAGAGCATTATTTATTTCTTCATTATAAAAAATAGGGGTGGGGGGGTTAATCTGATGACTCAGGCATAAAGGATGTGCATTTAGTTGTGCCTTTAGCCCGCATTAGCATAACCTCACTGCCATTCTCAGCGCCATGACAAATGATGAATGGCCCGATGATTGGCTCATGTCAGCCGTCTTAATGTCAATAGTAAATTGGAGGGCTTGTTAGGCGAGTCGAGGGACGTCGACAGCGGCGAGGCAGTCATGGACAAAGTAATGTCTATTAGGACTAATTTAATCAAGGCCTCCCTTTTACAGATGAATTAGAATGTAGGGGCCAATTATTTTTCTACGTTTGTGCTGCCTGTCAGGAGGCTACTTCCCGTGTGTGTGTGTGTGTGTG